>VZUI01064637.1:0-93694 GCA_013401135.1 Cettia cetti | reverse complement strand
TTTTTTTTTTTTTTTTTTTTGTGGTTTTTTTGTTGGTTTTTTTTTTTTTTTTTTGGTTGTTTGTTTTTTCACAACAGGCCTCAAACTGGGAGAAGGAAAAAGGTGAATCTGGAGTAAAGTATGAAGTGAGGATTCACAGCAGCTTTACATCTATAACCTGTTCAGGGTACTTAGTCACAAAAAACATGGTTTTCCATTTCAACATGAAAAGCTATGTAGTCCATGGATAGAACAAAGAAGCTGCTTTTAGGACAATTCAGTTTTGAAACACTTGCATTAAGTGTAACACATCAGCAAATCAGATTCAAACCTTAACTGCCACTAAGGCTTTCAGATCTTCCTTATCTAAGCCATTATAAAGAATAACTGGGAAATCTGTCCTTGACCCTTCAAGACAGTGTTCCTGTAGCTAAGTCCCAACAAATGACCAATCCTGCACAGTGCCTTTCTGTAACAAGCATACGTTAGCATAATTAGCAACAACTTGCTCTCTCTTGCTCTCCTTCATATTTAGATTTCAAAACTGTCCACAGACAAGCAGGAGTGAGGTGGTCTCAGCTGCTGAGTGAAGTAAAAACCAGTTTCTACCTGCGTTGGTCATGTCAGAATATGTGGACAGCAAAAGAGAGACAGGAGTTTTTGCGTGCTTAAGCAATTGCAAAGTAAAGAAATTCAGACTTAGAGCTTCTAGAACCAAGTTCTTAATTTAGCTTTTATGAAAAACATTCTGAACTGTTCCTACCACCTGTGTTATTTCATGCTGTTGCTTGAAACAGTCACAGATCACAATTGCTACTGAAACAGCATTTATTGCCCCCATGCAGTGGATAGCCATCATTGCCCTCACAGCCAGTTACTGACTTAAAAGATTCTTGGCTATGAACCTGCAGAAGATCCTACAAGGATCTTCTCCCACTGTGCAGCAAGGAACAAAGACATGTGAACAAAGTCTATTTAGACTGAGCAGCTGTCTCCCAAGACAACAACACTGATTATATTTCTAATGCCTGAAAGTGGATACACTATGCACAAAAGTGCTTGGAAAGGAAAATGGTTATGATAGATTGGTACTCTGTATGGAATCTGGCTGCCTGAGCCCTATATCCACAGCAGAGCCAGACAACACACCCATCCCACATCCAGCCAGGCTCTGAATTTTTCCAGCCCTTCTGGAAACCTGGCATCAGTGTTCAGTGATCACGGGCTTGGCTTCACATTTGACTTTGTCCCAATGTGCTAAAGTAGAAAGCTTGAAATAATTAGTTGAATGCCCAGTAATAATAGCACTAAGGAAGTGCTAATGTTTTAAATGTTGGCTGCTAAGTTATATACAACATACCAGGTTCTATGACATGCAGGACTGGAATTTATTTGGCAAATGCAGCACTGCAGCCAGCCATACATAAAACCTAGTCTTTCTCCTCAACATTTCAGGGAATAAAATTCAGCAGGAAGGTAAGTGAACTTACTATGAGAAGATTTGTACCTAAGCTGTTAAGTGTCTATCTAAATTGTGACTTCCAGTTATTAAAGTGGATGTGCAGAATGATGTACTGACACTTAAGAAAAAAAATAAGCCTACAATGTGATGATTCCCAGCATGTCAGGTATGTAATTCTATCTCCACAGTTCTAAAAGGGTACTTTGGAAATTAGGTGTCTGTTGTCCATCACAGGTTGACTGCGTAGACCAAGTCCTCATGAATAGCTTTAATCTAGCCTTTGATAAGTTCCTGACTTAGAGCATATGTGAAAGAACAAATTTCTCCCTCAGTAATATTTAGCAATTCTTACGCTCTGAACTGAGTCTTCATTCATGCTGGTGTCCTCTCCCTTTTGAAACAGTCACTAAAAAATGTTACACCTTTGAATCTGCCTCTTCTTTTCCCCTCTTAAAAATACAAAGCTAACAAGTAGTAGACCTCTTTCAAAAGAAACCAAATCAATGAACATGATCCAACCCAGAATTCCCAAATCTATGTATCTGTGATTTAGTTTCTCTGGTGGATTTTTTTCTTTTCAATTTTTGTTTTCCTTATTTTGGTTTTTGGGCATCAAGATACTAGTGAAAGGGAATCCTTATTATAGATCAAGTATTTGCTTATATTTCTAGATAAGATATTAAGTAAGTGAGTAATATAAGCTTATTTACCTATTCAAGCTAGAAATGAATCCTTTCTCTTCTGGCCCTACCAGCTTTTGTGTAATGCTATTTTGCACACAAGAAGTCAGATGTGTTAAATGCATCTTTTTTAAAGGGTGGGGTTGTTGTTTGGTTGGGAATTTTTTTTGAAGGGGTTTTATGTTGTTGTGTGTGAATGGTGCATTAGACTGTGAGTCTATGGCAAAGGACCTGTATTCCCAGGCTGTCCTTAGTTTTGGATAAATGATATGGTGATTATGTTGCATGATCAATTTGTATTACAACAACAAAGGGAAGTTGTATGGGAGCTTGCACAAGCTTTAATTTTTGCCAGAGTATGTATTGATTTATGTACACCTGGTTCAGCGTTGGCTAGCTATACAAGAACATGCAGTCTGATTTGTACACCCTTCCATGAAGTCTGGATTTCCACTGCTCCTAGACTTGAAACTAGCCTACATATCTACTCTTCCTGAAATCATACTACTTGTTTAAATACAAAGATACATCAATCTCCCTGGATGTAAAGTAGGGCAAATTCCTGTTTCAGAGCCTTGAAATTCTGTGCTGTAAAGCACTATCCTTTATTTATGTGCCAAATGACCACATACAAAAATGTATGTCCAACAAATAATCAGGCCATTTGTAGGCAGAATTCCAAAATAATTACAATTTCTAAATATGCAGGTTATGCAGTGCTTCAGATCCTCCCCTCTGCCATTACTTGAAAGCCTTATAAAATCCTAAAAATTCTTGCCCAACACAGGATTACTAACCTTTCTACTTCTTGCCATAGAGCAGAGTGGGAGCGAGACAAATGTTTGCCTCTCCACTGGCAAATTTCACACTGCTTCTATAGGAGGAATTCAGTATGCTTACTTTAGGGTGCTAGAGCCAGTTTTGTGGCATCTCTAGAGACATAAGGTAAATCGACTTTTTTGTTCCAGCAGGATTATCTAACATATTTAGAATTTAGATACACAAATATTATCTTAGTCAGTGTTTTTTGTTTTCAAAAGTGGCAAGCAGTTTCCTGAAGTTAAAAATACCTCAGTGTGAGTACTCTTCATTTTTCTTCTAAGGTATTACAAGTGGAATCCAGAAATATGCTGATAGAGTAGCTTGTTTTAGTATTAGTATATAATACTTCATACTTCTGCCACTACAATAGAGTATTTGGATGATTTCGTGTGTATAACCATATTTTCATAAGTTAAAAAAGTTGTTATGCTATGGTTTCAAGATATAAGATGGGAAATATTAAGATAAACCTGAGATATTTTTCCTATTCTTGAGATTGTATTTCAAGAAAACTGGGAATCTTTTTGCACTCTGGTGACTAAGTTGATGTAAACAATATTGCTTAAATTCTTTAGGTCAAGGCAACAAAACACAATGAAAAGGGTAGAAATCTAAAGGAAATTCTAACTAAAGAAGTAGTTGGAGAAGCAGAGCAGTAGGCCGACTGTTTGCAAGCTGACAAGAATAAAAAGGCATACTACCTTGGGCATTGGAAATTCACATGCACCTGCACAGTAGTAGGCATCAAATGATTTGGGAGATATGATCCATTCATTCCAGCCAATATCAGCAAAGTCAACTTTCATGTATCTTCTTGAACAAATCCTTGGCTCATTCCATTGTTTTCGCCTTGCTTTCTTCATTGTTTTCTCATCAAAATTTAGCACTTGAGACTTTTTAAGTGTTTCTGTATTTTCTTGTCCTTTTCTCCTTCGATCTTTGCGTGAGGCTTTTGGTTTCAAGGATCTATAGGCATTCTCCCATATATCATGTTTGTTGTATTTATTGTTGTTATAATCTGCTTCTGGCAACTCGTTGTTCTGAATAGAGCTAGCGAGGTACGTATCCCTCCTAACTCGAGTATCAGTAGAAGCATTAGGGGATAGATTTGGGTCCCCGTCATTGGGAGGGAATGGATCATAACGCTGTAGGGTGCCTGCCACACTGTTGGGTTCAGAGATTGCAAGATCATTGGCATAAACTAGTATATAAGGTAAATGGCTGGCAACCTGTTCAGGGAAGCCCTGGTGTTTCTCCCCAGAATCAAGCTCGACACAGAGAATGAGCTCTCCAGCTCGTTTTGATTCTTTTACGATGTGCGAAATGTCCTTTGCATGCCAAGCTCCTCGCCTTTGAAGAAGCACAGTGATGTTCCCTTTCACTAGTCCATAGGCAGAATTCTGGTGAATGCTTTGGAAAACTAGGTTGAGCCGAAGGACTGGAGGCAGGTGAAGGAGGCGGCAGGATGAGTTCTTGGACCGTTTACAAAACACTTCCCGGTGCTGAGGGCGTTTGTCAGCATAGAAATGAAAAGTGGCAGCAAGGATCATTTCTGAATCCTGCATGGATGTCAGATTGAAGCAGTACAAGGGCTTTTGGGCCAAGAATTCTGCAAGAGAGCAAGGAAAACATGGATATATATCTGAGACAAAAAATGGTAGTCAAATCTTATTTCCATTTAAGTGAATTAACAAATTTTACTTTTCACTTACATAAAATCATTTAGTATAGTAAGCTTGTCACTTCAGCTTAAAACTATGGTGAATAAGAGGAGGGAAAAAACATAACTATTTAATAGCAATATTACAATAACATTGAGAGTGTCCAACATACTGGGCATCTTTTGTACACAAGGGATAAAATTCTTTCCAGAGATTTTTAGTTCCAGGCTGCCTTTCAATCTAGGCAGGCAAGAAAAACGATCCTTGATTGTATTTCATTCATAACAAAGTCAGGCTCAGAGAAGCTGTCAAATTTACCTGGGGCAGAGCTCAGAGAAATACCTTGCTGAAACCAGTATTAGCAGAAACCAGGTTTACAGTTAATATTCAAGATTGTCTAATCTAAAGCTGACTCCAGATTCCTGAAAGATGTCTGGGTGCTAACTCTGTGGGCAACAGTTCATCGTCTACAAGTAGTGCACATGAGACATTCCACAAGGTGGCTGGCAGTAAGCAGTGTGACACATTTTGGGGTCATTACTCCTCTGAGCAATTCTCCTTTCCAGTACTCACCATGTAGGAGCTTGTTTAAAGCACTGTAAAACACACTTGGCTTCTAAAGCTTGTGTTTAGATCTGCATGAAATTAGTGACAAATGCTATTGAACAGGAGCAGACTCTTGAAATTCAAACTCCATTTGAAACAGCTTCTTTTTAACTAGTTGAACAGTTTGTGCTCAGCTTACATCGTTACCGTCCTTTTGAGGAAGATGAGCAATTTTACATTAATAACTGCTTACATCATGTTTATTTAAACAGTAGAAACCTCTCTGAGTGTGTTAAAATGTAATCCCATCCCAGCATAAAAAGACAATGCCTTAATAATCTATCATTGTGAAAAGTTGCCTTTGTTTTTGTACTAGCTCAACAGCATATAGGAAAGTGGCAGCAGAACCAAGAAATGATTCTTCTTCTCCCAAGCTCACACCACAACTTAGAATTCATCAAAGGATTACAGTTGGTAAGTTTGCATCTTTAATTAACCCAAGTGGATCAACCCTCTGGAAGCAATGTTTGACATACCTGAAAAATTTCTGGCAGAAGGAAGTAAAAACCTGCCCCAAATCAAATCAAACAGAACCTGAAAAATGCAAGCAGCCAGGCTTCCCAGAAACACTTAGGTTTGTTTTTCAGTGCACTATGGATGATGAGCCACAGAAATTTTGGCAACAACAGAAACGTGGTACCATTAACTGACACCTGTTGGAACAGTCTTCCTTTAAAGCACAGTTTCCTTTCAAAGAGGGAAATGAATAGTCTACACCTTACTAAATTGGTGGTCACTATCTCCCAGTTAATGGTGGATAGAACCATGATTTGGACTAAAAGAACAGCAGATTAGCATGATCTTTAATCCCAAGCCCACCACAGGCAGTCTTGGAGTACAAATGTTCAAGTATGCAATTTCCATCTACACCATCTGTACTTTGTTCCTGATACAGTGAAGTAGAACAACTTGCATTGATGTGATAAAAACCTATTTGTTTATGTCAGTTCAGAACAGGATTCCTGTTAGTCAACTTTTAATCAACTCTAGTCATATGTATAGGTGCTCATACTATGAAAAATCTTAAGGGTTTAGATTTTATTCAAGTCTTTGAAGCAGAGAAATGTCACAAGGCTACTAGGTGATTTCTCAGGCCAAGGAAGAGTAATTATAATACTTCCTTTAAAACACAGTCTTTATTATTGCATGTTCACTTCAGAATGCGTATGTTTCTAAAAAGAAATCTATCTACTGGTTCTCTCCACTCGAGCTGTGTACAGTTGAATTTTTAAATATTTCTTTTAGTACTAGAATCCTCCAAACACCATCAGCTCTGTAGTTACTGCTACAAAGCACAAGCATTGTTGGGATAAAGATATTTCAAACACCAGTGTCTCAGGGTTTCAGAAGGGAAGGTAACTTGTAATGATAGATCAGAGAAAGGGAGGCTGTATTCATCTAAAATAATTCTGTGCTCTAGAATGAAACACACCCTTTAAAAGTCAAAATTATTTGTAAAACAGAATAAGAATATGCAGCTACTGAAAAACCAGAAACTAGGAACTATAGACTTGTTAGGAATTTTGAAGATTTGGATTTTGGATGGAGCGTAGTTATATTTCCATATTGCATAAGTTCACTCAGGCTTTTACTAACTTGTCAACCACGCATTGTCAGTCTTGATTTAGTTTTCTTCCACATATGCATTATGATACAATCTTAATTAAATGGCTGCTATTTTCTACTTTCATTAAGGTCTTTGCTTTGTTTACCACAGAGGATGCATCGTGTTCAGGGAATGAGTCTGAGCTGCAAGAGTCAATTTATGCAGAAGTTTCATGGTTAGGCAGTAAATTGCTGCCATGAAGATTAATTCCCCTCAATCTGAGCAATTTAGGTGAAGTTGGACAATAACTTAATATTTCATATTTGGTTGCAAACCAATTATGACTTGACT
The DNA here is from genome assembly GCA_013401135.1 of Cettia cetti. Classification (NCBI taxonomy): domain Eukaryota; kingdom Metazoa; phylum Chordata; class Aves; order Passeriformes; family Sylviidae; genus Cettia; species Cettia cetti. Next base: position 86,587 of record VZUI01064637.1, on the reverse strand, counting down.
TACTTCAGCCAGCTGGTGCTCTTTTCTAAAGCTACAAAGTTTCCAGAAAACTGGAAAACACCTGAGAAATTAGTTCTTAGACCATCTCTCAGCTCCTTATTAAAAAAAAATGAACCCTTGTGAACACATGTAGAAGTGAGCTGAGTAGAAGATGATCAGTTCTTTGTGAAGTACTCTTTCTGACAGGGCACATACTGCTAGAGGAACAAAAAAAAAGAGTTGTATTTGGGCTACATATAAACAGCAGCACATGCATTTATATTTTGAGTGCCTCATACTGAATATGGAAAAATATTACACATTCCACAGTTCAGTCAACGCCACCTATACCCTCTAAGGAGCAGGTAGGATGGCAATACAACTGGGTGGTTGAGGAGAACTCAATAATGCATACGACAAAGGACAAATGTCTGGACCAACATTTTGTATCTCTGGACCCCTCATCTTGACAACTGTAAGTAACCCTGATGCTTGAGTGTAACCTAACAAACAGCTTTAAACAGCACTGTAAGGACAGTTACAGATTTTCTAAAAGGTATGTGATAAAAGTAAGTCCATTGCTTGGGATATTAATAATAGCGTGTGTAGTCTATTTTGCTTATTTCAATAGGACTGCAATTATTATCCATGTTTTATAAAGAATGGTTGTTCTACATGTCTTGTTAGAAAAACATGCCAATTTCCTCTTTCAGAAGGAAACATTAGAATTTCTCAGAGAAGATAAACATGGTGGCAGATAAGGTTCTTCTCTCTCATCTTGCATCATTCTATGGTATATTTTAGAGTGTTTTATCACTAGCTTGATGAGCGCCGTTCAAAGAAACAGTGCAGAGGAGCTTCTGCTTTTGTGCCATGTTATTTGGGAAAGATGGGATCCAATAGAGAAGTTACATAGATAAGACAAAAGAGACAGGAGTTTTGGACATAGATATGCCTTATTTCCATTGCAGGGAAAGCCAGGTTAATTTTGGGCCTCTCTGCCTTGGTTGCATGATCAGGCAAATGAGCAAAATAATATTGATTTGTATTTGGTCAGTGCAGTCTACCTATGGACTGCTATTTTAGTGTTTTAAAGCAGAATTACAACTTAGACTACTTTGATACAAGTAGTGTGTGAATCAGATTATTTGAAAAGTTAAGAAAAAGAATATAGTGCAATTCTTCCCTTGTCCCCAAATCCCTTTTGTAGTCCAGGGCCTTGTTTGGGTGACAGCCAGTATTAGCTGCTTAGTTCAAAGAAAAATAAAAGTGTTAACAGGAGGTCATGGAAAACCATCCACAGTGGAAGTTCCCTCCTAACCCCTATTATAGCAACTGCTAGCTAATGATCTAGAGCATGAAAACTTATTTTTCTCCCAAATGTCTGCAATTGCTTTACATCATAACTCCTAGATTTTTAGACATTTTCATTAGTCACTTACTCTTCCATGGAGTTTCCCCCTCCTTGAATATGATTGCTTTTAATACTACAGTTGACACAGGATAGAAATTAAGTTGGGGTGCACAAGAAAATATGAATTATTGTGTAATATTATAGTAAGCATTCCCTAAAACACCATATGCTGCATTGTATTCTATACATGAGACTTAACTGAAGGAGAAATAGATTAATGCAAAATTTGCTTTTATGAGTTCCAATCCATCAGGTTTGTCTAAATAGAATAATTAATATTTCTGACAAGGTAGTAACAACTAGATTCTGGAAACTGATACAGTTCTTATTTTAAGAAGTAAGATCCTAGTTACAGTCTGTAAGTGTTAAACAAAGAAGAAAGGTGTTTTCTGGAAAAGTTTGTGTTTCCTTGGCAAAGGATAACATGTATGGACAAGGTAAACCTCCTTTTTATTATTTGATGTAATACTGGGATAATAAGTGTGTAGTTTTGACACAATACATATGTTTCTCCACCCTCATAATCAAGCCAAGTAAAACTGGGGAGAGGGACGTCAGGTATCTGTCTTCTCAGGTTTAGGCAGTGCAAGAATTTAAGATGCCGAGCAGTTTTAGGCGGTCCTGTAGGCGGCACTCTTCCTAGCAGGAACTTCTGAGGCTGCGAAAGAGCCGGGGAGAGGACCAGTGCCTGGGGCACTCGCTACTAGGTTTCTGCTCCAAGTATTTTTGAAAAGATCTTTTGGCCCAGTGCGATGTGCGCTGGGAACGGCGCTTCTTTTTGCCGCTGGTTTGCATCCACAGCAACGGAGGCTTTCCCAGGGGAGAGACTCTCCGGGAAGGGAAGCGAACCAGGAAAGGTGGGAAGCCGTCCGCAAAGCGAAGGGCGACACCCTGTCCGTGTAGGTAGCAAGGGACCCCTCAGCATTCCCCCAGAGCGACACCCCCTGCAGTCAATGACAACCTCGACGCAACCCCGTCACTTTAAAGCGAAAGAGGAGCGAGGAGGCTCCAGCGGTGCCCCCCGCGCCCGGCCCGTCTTACCCGGCCTGGCTTTGAAGCTGCGGACCGTGTTGCCGTCGCCGGGCCGGCTCCCTTCCCGGTTGTACTTCTCGTAGAGCTTAAGCATGTGGACAGCTACCATGTCCTGAGAGATGCTGCCCAGCCCAGGGGGCGGCGAAGAGCCGCCGCGGGGGTCGCGGCCGGGGGCGGACGAGTCCGGGTCGGCCGGCGGCTGGACGGGGCAGGCGGGCGGGCTGCCGGCGCCCTCCCCCGCAGGCGAGCGGCAGCCCCCATGGCCCAGGGCCCACAGCAGGAGGCAGCAGGTCAGGCGGGCGGCCATCGGGGGATGCTGCGGGCGGGTGGCCGGGCGCGGAGCGGCGGCGGCTGGGTCGCTGCCTGCGTCTGGGTCTCCCGGTTGGCCCTGCCGCACCGGGGCGAGGGGGCGGCGGGGCCAGGGAGGAGGAGGGAGGGTGGGGGCGGCCCCCCCCCGCCGCTGATGCCGCCTCCGCCGGGCCAATCCCCGGGCCCGGGGGCGAGGAGCTGCGGGCCGGGGGCGGCGGAGCGGGGGCAGCTCCAGGGGTCCGGGTGCGAGGGGACTGCGGGAGGGGACGCTGCATTTCTCCGGCGTAGGGCTTCCCCGCTCCCTAAAGCGTAGCGGGAAAAAGATCTATATTAATTAGCACCCAGCTGCTGATGAGAGACACATGTCACCGCCGCGGCATCGAGCGCTGCGGCAGGACGGCACCTCGACTGCCTGCTACAGCCGGGACGCCGGGGGCGCTTGAAAATAATTTCTGAAAGATAGGAGCAATAGATACCAAGCAGAGGGGGCAAGCAGTGAGGGGACAGAAGGGGGAATGGATGGCAGGGACCGTATGACAAGGGAAGGCTGCGCACATACATGTCGAGGGTGGAAGAGACTTTGCTGTTTCGTCTTTGCTGGCAGAACTGACAGTGCTGTCCTGTAAAGGCAACGCTGTGAATAGTGCTCATTTCAAGGACCCCGGAGAAAAGAGAAGTCCCCGTGGCCGTGTACTCAAGAAGACCCAGTGTGAGCTAGCCAGGAGTGCAACAAGGGTCACTGATAATTCTAAGCAGTTACTTAAATGGTCGGTGTTAAAGGGGCTGTGCATGGGTAAACTTTCGTCATTGGACTATTTCTATGTGTGATTTGAAGGAGGAGAATACTGGTGTGAATTTCTGAAGGATTTACATGGCTTAGGTCGGAGGGAGTTGATTTAAAAATGAATAGTGCATGTTGCACTTATTCCTCATGTGACACAGGTAGTTCTGAATCATAGTCATGCAGCGGGTATAAATGCTAGTGTAATGAATAGCCATTTTAAAGACAACCTATAAGGACAGAGGTGTATTTTAAGGGTATTTTTAAATTCTATCTACTTTTTTAAAGCTTTTTCTCTAGTAGCCAAAACAGTTACTTTTGTTGGAGAGTATACAATGCAATAATTGAAAATTTGTTGGAAAAAGCTACTGTTACTGTGTATAACACAACTCTTTTTTTTTTCTTTTTTTTTTTTTCTTTTTCTTTTTTTTAACCTCGGAGTGTCAAATCTGAGCAGATACTATTGAAAGCCTCTGAACCACAAGTTTGTAGTTTTTGGATCATGGCAAAGAAAGGTTTGATTCGTTTTTAACATCAGCACCAGGCCTCATTGCTCTGTGCCCTTTAAATATGTGAAACAAACAATTTGCAAATACAAATTTGCCCAAATGTACATTGCTAAAGTATCAAACCTCCTATTAATTAATCTTTGCTTATAAGTAAGCCAAACTACCCTTTGATGCTTTTTTTTGTTTTTTTTTTTTTTTTTTTTTTTCTCCATGGTAGCATGCTCATGACCTCCACTGGGGGTGTGAGCGAACCTTTTGTTGTTTGTGGTTTTTGTCTGTACTGTTTCTATACAATCAAGGTCCTGTGAAAAGGAGGAAGAGGCAGCAGGAGGTAGAAACAAGCTGGGCTATTTTGGACCAATGTCCCATTAAAATGTTCTCCCTCTCCTTAACTCACTCCAAACTTCTATTCAGGCATACACTTTGTATCAGTCTTTAACCTGCACTAAAACCTGTAGGACACTGATACTTTGACATTGTTGGGAAAGAATTGAAGAATCAACCAGGGATGGCTAATATTTCTTGCCTTATTTTATTGCAGAACAGCAGGAATTCAAAGTCTTTAAAGCTCTGGTACTTTGACTCTTTTATGCAGCTGGGATGATGAAATAAAAATGTGTTTGGTAAAGGAATTCAAATTAGCACTGGGTCACATAATTCCCCTGTTCTGAATATGGCAAATCAATGGCATCTCTAAGGCATCTAGAGGCAAGAGCTATGCAATTTCTGCTCATGCAGAATAATATTCCTAGCGTGGAAATTTCTGCTAATTAAAGCTCTTGCCAAGTAGAGTCTTTTTTCTTTCTTTTTTTTTTTTTCTTTTTTTCTTTTTCTTTTCTTCTTCTCTTCTTTTTCTTAAATAGCTTAAGTCAAAGCTTTGCAAACCAGGACACGGAAAAAGTCTCCTTATAGTTAGAACAATGCATTCATGATTTTAAACTGCCGATCTAAGTTTCCCACTAAAATCATTGTGATATATGTAGTGTTACATATCCTCAATAACAGCTAATATGTGAAAAAGAAAACAAATAATGTTTTTATGGAATTAGTGTACAAAGGACCTATTGTGACCTGTGCTTGAGTTTTGTTGTAGGAAATAACACAGGAAATATACAAAAGGGGACATAGAGCAGCAAGAGGAGTATGTATTCTTTTTGTTCTATGGTAAAATAAATTATTAACTCCCTTTAGGATTATATCTATGTATATTAAAATAATTTTGCCTGACTCTTTTATTTTTAATAATAAAGTCAGTAGTAGGGATAATAAAGCTTAAAACTCCAGGGAAGTTAATGAAACATGAATTATTATTACATTTGGGCTTTAGTCCAAATTTCTGGTTACTACTTATTGTAGGGCAACTCATTCATTTTTCACTCAGAAAAATACCTCACTATGTGTAATGCTCCACAATCAGCTAAGATCATTCCTTAACTATATAACTTATTAATTAGAAGTTAAAAGAGTGAAATGCAGTGGTCTGCAGGTTCTCATAGAATTTGGTGGCAGAACTCTACAAAGCCTTTTCACATTCCTTCCAAAATCACATGGTGTGACAAGGATGTTATATGGTCAATGATGTATAGTCAGTAAAATGGGCTTTTGTGTTTAGTTGTTTTCCTAAACAATAGTGAAATTATTTTAATACCCCAGAAAGAACAAAGATGTAATAGTGTTTAGGTATATTAGAGGAAGCAGAATGCTCAGAGCTGATCCAGAGCCCTTGGAGGCTCTTAATGTTGAGAGAAGAGTTTGGTATATCAGGCAGGGAAAGCTTTGCCTATTGTTCACAAGGAAAGCTTTTCCTCTTAAGAAGCAGCACTAATTCTCTCAGTCCATCCCATCAAGAACACCCTCTCACCTTGGATTTCCATTCTGGATCTGTGATGTCACATATTCCAGTCTGTCACAAGAATAAACTTTCCCCCTGACAGTCCTTCATCCTCAGTGACAAGAGTTTATTTTGTCTGTCTTGCTAAGAAAAAAAAAAATGCCTCTATTCAAATCCTACCAAACTATCAATGGTCATTATTACAGGAATGAAGGACTTAGGATGCACAGATGAAATGTAATTTGTCCCACCCTACTGTAGATGTCCAAAACTGCTCATATGCTCTGTGGTCTTGTGGTGTCTGTGGCTTTTCATTGGCTACAAGAAATCTCTATCAACTGGCTAGATATGCAGAGGATGAATTTCACTCCCTGAGGGTGGTTGAGAGAAGTAGAGAGCACTTTCCTATTCCAGTTTCACTGGCAATGGTAACACTATTCAGCCTCAGGATTAGCATTTTGCAAGTCTGAGGTCAGTTTCAGTTTCTCTTTACACAATTGGTACTTACCAAGCATTGGTATATTAATTGCTTACCCACATCAGTAATGAAAATGTATCTATCCCTTTCTGGTTTTATCTCACTGACAGTTCAGAAGTTTTTTTTCCGTATTGGAAGATTTTCAGAACATGTTTTTTTGACAGGTCTCAGGAGACAAAGATGTGTGTTTCTATCCTGAGGTCCACCATTTATGCCTGTAATGAGGATGGTATGGACAATCATCAGACAAGCATTTCCCATTCTGCTGCTACCCAGAAGTCATCAGTCTCTGTGGGAGGATTTTCTCCATGCATAGGTTACCAAGTGCAAAGATATCAGCTGGTATTTGCAGAAGTAGAAATTCTGTGATGCTACTAGGTACTCACCTGAAATGAAGACCATGTTTGGGTTTTTGTTTGTTGTTTTTGTTTGTTTGGGGTTTTTGTACTTGTTTGTTTGCTTGTTTGTTTTTTACATCAGGAACTTTCAGCTCTTCAATGGCCCATGCATCACCATGTAGTCATTTAGGAAGAAATTTTTTTCCCATTAAGGGAGGAAACTTTTCCATAGAAATTCTATTGGTAACTCATAGCTGTTGAAAAGCTGGTTCATGCAGGTTGGTTATTCTGCCTTCGTGCTCACCTGAACTGCAGTAGCTCTTGTTAGTCCTTGAGATTTCTCCTTACTGTGAGAGGGTGCATCACAAGTGCCTGGCCATTGTGCTGCCTGGGATACCTTTCTTCCATGGGAGAGGAAAGCTACAGACCATGCACTAGAATGAGAGCACAAGCTGATCAGACCATTCAGGTTGTTGCTGAAGCAAAAGTAGACAACTTCAGGGAGGAAAAGGGGTGGTGGTTGTGGTGCTTAAATCCATTTTTATGTTTGAAACCGATTTTAAGGAAATAATTCAAGCAGCTCTAGGCACTCGTCTTTAAGTTGCAGCCTGCAACCTCTAAGGCTTTGAATTTGCAGTCCTTTTTGCCAGTTTGTCTCCTAGGCAGCAAAGACTCTCACTGAGGTCAGTGTTCAACACACATTCAGAGTTCTGCCTGATGCACTCTGGCAGGATCCATATTGGATGAGCCACTCTAAACGCTAGTGCTTGTCAAGAGAACAAGTGGGAATGGGCTTTGGAATAGACAGACTTGGTGAGGCTGCAGCATACCCTTGTAACCCCTGCACCGGTGCTGGCATGGCCAGCTGTGATCTGCATCTTCAGGCTCCTGTTTACAAATGGAATTTAAAGGCTGCGGAAAGAGGGTGGGGGAAAGGCAGCAGCAGCTGGGAACCATCGATGACCACAGCTGGTTTTGCAAAGATCTTGCAGATTGAGTTGGGATGTTTCCAGGATTTTCTGGGTCGAGTCATGCTGCAGACAAGAGGAGGATGTGCTGTGCCGATTGCCCGGCGGGTTCGCGCACCCGGCGGTCGCGCTGAGCCGGGTCCCGGGGCGGTGTCAGGGCACGGTGACCAGCAGGGGACAGGCGTGTCCCGAAGGCAATGCCAGCCCCTAGGACACTGCCCTGCCCTTGGGGTGACAGCCCCATGGTCCGGTGGCGTGTTCCCAGCCAACAGCTCTGCCGGGAGTCTCCCGTGTATCCAGCTTGAACAGTGACAGCCTTTTCAGCCTTGTGATAGCCTTGGCTGAACTGCTGCCAACATGAGCTTGTGGGAGAACCTGACCCAGTGAGTCCTTGGTGCTCACAAGTCTCCCCTGAGCTAAACCAGCTGTATTAAGGATCCATGCTTTCTTAATTGAAAGTAATTGAGAATTCACAAGAATTTTATTTTCCTTAACATTTAAGGTTTACATGCTATTTTTGTCAAATTCATTGGGTTTGGTTGCCCTGCAGCTTTAAATTCAGCTCCTTTTTCTTTGAACCGCAGTATGGTTTCTTTGCAAGAATAAGTGATTTACATACTCTTCCCGTAAGGGGCAACGTTGCAGTAGTGAAGAAAAGCAACTATGAGTGTAGTAAAGCCTGACTCAGATCACTGGTGTCCCTTCCACAGATGTAACTGAATACTGGTTTAGGTTTGGAAAGTATGAAGTACTGTGTGACAGAAGATACTGCAGATATTTATGTGGAGCTGATCCTGCCCAGAGGTAGTATGAAGAATGAAGAACTGGAGAACCCTAATTCCTAAAAATCCTGTAGTTTTATTAATGGAAAAGATTCTACTAATAAAAAGGAATTTAATGCTAAAAAGGACCAATGTGTTGTTACATTTCCTCCTTGTAAAAACTTACCAAGCGTCTGTGTTTGACCCAGATACACTAAATCTGTATTGAATTTTAACTGTTCCTAGTCTATATGAGATGCCAGAATATTTTCTTGCCTAGTTCTACTTCTCTTTGTTACACCATCAGACATTTGAGAATGTGTGTTCTTGCCATTGGAGTTGTGTAGATCCATGCTGTCATTTTTCTTTCAACACTCCAAATACTGTGAAACACATACTTTTGGGTGTATTCTTTCCCTGGGCAGGTGTTCAGAATATGAAAATGTCTTCTTTGGGACAGATGACAAACGATTGAAAAGTCTTGACAGGTTTCCAAGCAAAAAAAAAAAAAAAAACCCAAAACCCAGAAAACTTCTGCGGGAAACACATAGTTCCAGGCAAAAGAGTAAATGCTGTGCATGTTATTTTGACCATGATTCCAAAAGTCGCCTTAGTTTTTACAGGTAGTGTTTTGTATTAGATAGCTGAAAGGTTTGGGGTTTTTTTTTAAATTTTTCAGCCGTATTTGTGGTTCTAATAAGAGCTATTTTCTCTGTCTGCCTTGCTTCTGAATTTGTGAAGCCTCTTCCCGTGTTCCTCTTGTAAACAGTTACCTTCCTCTTCAGGTAATTCAACAATGTAGAAGAGTTTATTTCTCCAGATATATCCCCCCCTTTTTTTTTTTTTTTTTTATACTTCCTTGATCTACCTGTCTCTCATTTCTTATATTCAGCATTTTTAAAGAGAGAGACCAACACCTCTCACCTTTTTCTGAGAAAATCCCATTTTATCCTGCAGCCTCCAGAAGAAATATGCATGAGAGAATGAATGCAGAACACTACTTGAGGATTGCACCATTAGCTGTCTCATTTGAAAGTTATTTAGGTTATCATCCCATATTATATTCAATGTGCTTTAAAAACCCAACAACCAACAGAGAAAGCAGGCCAGAGCCTAAAGTGGGGTTTTTATTCTGAGTTCCACAGATGGAATTCCTGATGGTAAACAGATTTCACACATTGTGTGAAACTGACTCCACAGATCACTGCTGTGTAGTTTGGGTCCACGTGGGTATTTTGTTTGTTGTAAAAGTATACTAAGAAAATGTTTTCTGTTTTCTCGTTATACTAAGTTGTGGACCAAAATTTAATGTCACTATATTAACTTTGGAGTTGCACCCAAGATGAATTTGGCCCTGTCAGTTGTTAAATTCTTGCTATGATTGATCTCAGCTTGCTTAGAAAGGGCGCATGCCAGACTAGCAACCACAGAAATCATCAGCTGAAACTCCACCAAAATTCTCATTCCCTGTAAATTGAAAAATTAAGCTTTGAAATAAGATGCTTTGTTCATCAATCTCACACTAATTTTTCATTAACATTATATAACTCTCAAACTATTAGGAAGATGACAATTAGAACCGTTTGAAGTATCTGAGTGGAGAAAAATAGGAATATTACTCTAAGTAAGTTATTGTACTAGTTCTTGGCATTTTGTGGTATCTAATCTATGATTGTCTCTGTTGTAAATTTCATTGCTCTTCACCCCCATTGATCATAGATGTACATAAATATAAAAAAAAAATAAGGCCTATTCTTGGCAGATTTCTTATATGAATCTAAAACCATCTATTGTAGAATCATAGGATACCAGAAATTCCATAAGACTCACTTGGAATTGCTTTGTAGCAAATTAATGAAAAAACTTGTAGGTAAATATTGGAGCAGAAGAATCATGATGCTAACACTGGATTTTTTTTTTTCTTTTCAGTACTGAGAGGTATAATTGCATATGAATTCAGTAAATTTCTCTGAAAATTTATTCTTCTAATGTAGCTTTTTAGATTATCAGGACATCAGTGGAAAAAAGGGAGCAAACAGATACTTAAAAACCTGCCATCAGTAATTTGTGGGTGAGTCAGTATTGGATTAAAAGGACACTGATCTAATGGCATGCCAATTAATTTATTCATCCATAATGGCATTGTACGTTCACGCTTCTCTACATGCTAGTGATTTCTGCATGAAATATCTATTTTCACTTTGTATATCAGCACCAGTAACTTTCTGTAAGCTAACAGTACTGCATTCCTGGTGGGGATGGGTAGGGCATACTTTATTAACTCATGCTAATATATTAGGCATATCAATCTGATTTTCAGAAAGGCATAACCTCTCAATTCCCAATAAGTATAAGCATATAACCCATAATATGCTTTTCATCTTATTAAATCTCTAGTATCCAAAAATAAGAAATGCAAGGAATAAGTTATTTTACTTGAAATCACTACTTTTTTGGGGGGGGAGAGGGGGGGAGGAAGCTAGGATAAAAATACCTCATGCATTAATATCATCATTTTTGGGGGGTTTTTTTGGTCCAATATTCCAAATTTTGTTACATTTGTAAGAACATGCTTGTGAAATTTCATAAATAGAAGGCTTGCAGGAGCAGCATGGAGTAGCTGTGTCAAATCTTCTGATCTCCTGTCACTGAGAAGATTTATGGAACCTTTTGCCTGAAACACCTAAAGTGCTACAAGAGATGTGTGCTCTTAGAGGCTGGAGCTTTCCATGGGCATGAAAGATAAACTTCTGTGCTGAAGGGTGAGGTAAAATTGAGCCTTCTGTGGGACACGAGCATGGAATGGATGACCTGGTGTTCTGCCGAGCCCTATTTTTTCTGTATCATTTGAAAATGGAAAAATTTAGTTTTATCCAATTTTGGATTTATAAAGTGAAAGGGTGATATGTACCAGTCTGAGTAGTGAACTTTGACAAAGGTGTTTGCAAAGAAGTGAATTTGCAAAGTAATTTCCCATTTCAGTGTTTCTTACTGTAATAAGATGGTAGCAGTAGCAAGTATAGACACTTCATATGTGGTGTGATTATGCCTAACAGCATCACATTAAGTACTTTGTAAACTGTAGACTTTACAGTAAGATCTGTATCTCCTGGTGCAGAGTTATCACTGTGTTACTTTAAGAAAGCTTTCAGCAGGTCTGTTGATCAAATAGAATGTTAAATCTGATTTCAGAACTTCATCTGGCTTTATTTTTCATGATGAGCTTCTCCAGAAGGATTCTGCACAAATTAAAGAATTGCATAAAAAGAAGGGATCTCAAAACTACCAAATTTAAAATAAATTAAATACTTTGTTTAAAATATTATATAAGTAATTTCTAATTATGAGTGACACTCTTACGGATCCTTTCCTCGCACCTGCCCATCAGACAGGTGTAAGATTTGCCTAGTTAGTTCAAAATCAGTTCAATAAAGTATTAGCTGTGTTTGTTCAGCAGCACATCACCTTCAGGGGATTTCAGGGGATGGAGGTTCTCAAACAGTAGAAAGAACTCTCTGCTTAATGAAGGGCTACTGAAGCCCTATTAGCTTTTGCTAGCTACGTTTTCAAGGTGTGGCACAGCTTCTTTTATGAAAATAAAGATCACATGCAGTGACTTGCTGGTTTTTCTCTTTGTTTGTTTTATATAAAAACTTCAAACAAATAAGGAAGTTCCATACCCAGAAAAATAATTAATTTTTTTTAATTAATAACTTAAAATATTTTAAAGATGAATGGAAGACACATCTGAACTCTGTTGCTCAGTATACCATTGTATGGCATTCTGATCCTAAGGTGATGCAGCACAACATGCTGTATAGGTTAGAAGATATATTCTAGGCCTTTATTATGAGCATCTTAGTTTCTCCCAGAGCCCCCCTAGAGAAACAGGCATTAGCTAATAAAGGATCAAGATAGGAAAAGACTGCAATAGGCTTCTGGCTTCACCACCAAGATCTAACCTCTGTGGTTCTGCTCAGTGAGAAAGATGTAAAGCAATGAAGAATGTATTCTGAAATTGGAAAGGGCTGCAGCAGGCAGTAAAAGTTTGTAGTCAAACAAAGTTCTAAGCTTCTACTTTGTGTTTTTGGTGGGTCAGGCTCCTTCCATAGGAGCTGAAAGCAGTCATGGTGCCACAATGTCCCAGAGCTGGGAGTCAGAGACCTAGTAAAGTGGCTCAGCAGGGTTGCTCTGGAGCAGAGGCAGCTTCCAGCAGCCCTATCTTTAGTGAGGAGTGTCAAGTTTTTATGAGCATTGTTACATTTTTATAGTTTAATGGGTTTTACTATTAAAGTATAACAAAGCACGTTAAAAATTTGCCATGGCTCATTTCCACAATCAGTAGCAAGTCCTTGCTATCTTCAGTGTGGGCCCTTAGGAAATATTAAATAACAAAGACTATATTAATACATCTTTCTTACCCACTTTAATAATCTCAGCCTCTTTCTAGTTAAACACAGTTTTGATTTGAGACATGTTTCATTCAGCTTCAAGGCTCCCAGCACACTGGCTGGACTGGAATTGACATCTGTAGGTTGACTTCTCCTGGAAAAGAAGATGGTAGTTTGTATAGATACTGCAGATGATCATTAGAAAATGTGCTTTGAATGACATTGTCATAGAAACTAAGGAGCACTGGTTTAAAGAGTAGGGTGAAGAGTTTTACTAAAGAAGCAGTAAAAAAAAAAAGAAACAGTAAAAAAAGCAATTATGGCTAGTTGCTGACACTGTAAGTTTGACAGAATGGAGAATGGTATATTAGTTTTAAAAGGCAGTGCTGGCATATTCAGTTATAAGAACATGAAGGTAGATCCAGGCTGCAGTCCAAAGGAAGTTTAGTGTGGCAGCAGAATTCTCTCTGTCTGGAGGCTATGAGATCTGTAAATCACCAGCTATTGTTAGATTGAGATGTGTAGTACTCTCAAGGATGGCAGTGTTGCAGAGAGCATGGAAGGACACTGCGCTATCCACAGCTGACAGGGAGTCCAACAATGGCACTAGACAGGGGAACAAGTACTTCAAGGACAATGGGAAATGAGATGAAGAATATGGAAAGCAGTTCCTTAAGGTAGATGAGGGGCAGCACTGACTTCTTCATGTTTGTGATGTAAGATAGAGTGCTCTGTAAGGATGTTTGTTTGAATCTCTTTCTGCATGAAAAAAAGCTCCTAAGTATGGTAATTCAGTTAAAATCTCATATGGAAATTTTAAATACCTTTTATCAAAGTGAAACCTGTAAGGTTTAATTTAGTGGAGCATCTATGTACTTGTATTGTTTTTTAAAAAGGTATTTAGATAAATTAAGATATAGATGTTTCTGTACCTAATGGCATTTTCAGAAGGAAGTGGTATCTATATTAGGAATTTTGGAAAATCACACTAGGCACTAACCAAAATTGTTTTATGCCTAAATATGATATAATTGGGTTCCTCGTGAGCTTTAGGATCAAAGAGCTTTGGAAAATGAAAAGTATTTTATTATTATTTACTGCCTTCACTTAATTTGCTCATATGTTTTATAAGTTCTTGAAAGCCACTGCAGGGTTTTGGCAACATGACCCAGACCTGGAATAAATCCTCTGATGATGATGCATTCAGAACGGATGTATTTACCACCAGGCATTCCAGTGCTTGTCAGTGGTCCCTTGTCCCCAAAGATGTCTTGTTACTACATTCATCTTCCTGCTAACAGTCTGCTTTTAATATCACTCACACTCATGATTCAGAGAACACAAGTTCATAATGGGTTTTTTTTTTTTAAATCATTGCCAAAGAAACACCACTCATTCCTTTCTCCTTAGTCCAAAGAAGAAATAAGTTTTCTAGAAAACTATTCTGAAGGGAACTGGTAAGATCAGTGATTCTGCTTCATTACCCAAAGTCGCAGGAACTCTTACAGGAGAAAAGAGTTATAATAACTATCACTGAAAATGTATTGCAGATGACTGCTAAGTAATCTCTGCTTTATTGCAGTGAAAAGTGGTTCAACAGTACAAAGAGCCTAGAAAATCCTTCTAGTGACAGGATGTGTGGCCTTTTTAAGGTTCTGGAATGGTAGTTAACCTTTTACTAGAAGGCATGTAATCACAAGTGATAAGGATACCTGCTGGAAGATTTTAAAAGCTTCCACCCTAGCAAGAAAGGAGAAGGACCAATTATGCAGCAGGTTTCTAAAAGAAAGGTATCCCTGCTTGATGGAGAGGAGGAGAAAGAGGCCTATTATTTTATTTCAGAGCAAAGAGGAATGGGAGCTGGGATAAGGTGAGGTAGGAAGAAGTGAAGTAGAGAATGTCATGGGATTGAATGATGAAAGGGATGATACAATATGATATCAGGGAAAGAAGCTGCTTAGAATGAATATAATAACTTCATTTATCCATAAGGGTTGAGAAAGTGTTTATTCTGTGATGTCAGAAGTGAAGCAGAAGAAATGCTACGGTACTGATATTACAGACCTGTTGAAACTGGTCACCTTGGTTGAGAGTGAATAGCTCGGAATGGTTGTCTGCTGACAGGGGCATTGTTGTTGAGCCTCCAACTCTCCTTCGAAAGATTTCAAAGTCCCATTAAAATACCTGAGTTGTTTAAATGAAGAGATTGGAAGTTCCATTGAGATCTAGTTCTCTGAATTTCCTTCAGACTTTTATACCCTATATTTCCCCCAACTTTTTCACCATATATTGTTTTCAACTTTACCATCAGAATCTGTGTGGAGGCTACAGTTTGATCTGGGTAAAGTTTTTTTTGTTGAGCTGAATTAACCTAATGCTTCTGCTTATTTCTGGCATGAAAAGTTTTTATCTTTTCCTTTCCTATAACTGATGTAGAATTTTCCATGCAATATAATTTACTCTTGCGCCAATTAAATTGGTGTAGTTTACTTCATATGCTTAAACAACAAAGGAGTAATGTGAGTAAGCATTCATTCCTCTTATTGTTACACTGTGCATGTCAAGGAATTATTTTAATAAGATTGATTTCATTGGAATATGGATGTGACTGCTGGTGACTCCCAGATTAAAGCTGCAGTTAACTGGAAAGATGAAGGATCTGGTTTTTACATGTCCAGCAGAGATAGATGCACAGATAACTACATTTGATGACTGAAACTTGATGCTGTGAATGTCTCTAAGGATGGGAAATTGTAGCTCCCTAAAACTTTATTAGTTTAGTGCTAGTGACCATTCCACCTTTCTATTCACTGCCTGCATGGCAGCACTGAAAGTGAAATTGAAGCTGAACATGATGAAGCGGTCATGCTAACAATGTCAGTACCATCAGTGTGTCAGGTGTTGCCATCTTCCAGTGACATGTAATGCATACCATGATGGACGTGCCTTGCATCCATCAGCTGGTTACAGTCCACTATCCCATGCCAGGCAGCTTGCATATCCATAGATCTTACAGCCTGTGTACTCCATTAACACTCCAACACTGAATTGCTGTGTTAGCACACAGTAACACAGAATTACTGAGGGTATTTCATTCACTTGGTAAAGCAAACCAGTGAATTGTTTTTATTGAATATTTCCACCCCTCAGATAGGAAGTCCTCTTTGTGCTGCCTGCATATATACAAAGTGATTTCTCATCTTTTCTGTATCAAAAACTGATTCAGTAAAGAAAATACTCTTGTACACACATACAAACATGCTTTCATACCTGTATCATGTATTTTGCATTGCAGTGTTTGTTAAAAAGTGTCTGTATGTCTTTCTTTTCATATTGCCTCTAAAATGAAATGGAAAAAGCTGCCTTTGCAAGGAATTTTTATTGGCAAAGCATATCATTTATTTTGGCTCCATAAATCAACATGCAGTCATGTTGCAAAATATGGGTAGCCCATTTAGAAATATTCCATCAGGAGGTATAGAGGTACAGTATATTATACCTGCTGTTTCAAATAAATAGCATTCTCAATTCCTGTTCATCTGTATATAATATATTTTATTGCTATGTGGTGCTTTCCATCAAGTTAGTTAATTTTGTTTCTGCAATTCAAGATGTAATTGATCACTACAGTACTTGCCCTTGGGACAAAGTATCTTTTTATCCAGTGTGTTGTTTCAACTTTTTACCATTCTTCTAAAAATATTCTGTATGAAATATTGTACCCTGTGCAATAAGTTTTATTGATTTTTTAAAATTATTTTTTCTGTCTTCAGCATATGTATGTAGTCTGTAATATATACTGCATGTGTCCTTCTGTTCTTAACCTACACTTGCCACTGCAAAAAGCTGGATTTCAAAATAATTCACATGAAGTTTGTGGGCAATTTCAGTTAGCTTAGATCACAAGGCACACTGGTTAATTTTATGTTTAGTTTCTTGTTGTTTTCATAGAGCTACTCAAATAGAGAGTCATGCAAGACCGGGTTACTAATTTCAAGGTAGAAATAATTTTATTTATAAAAAATTTCTATTTGAATTTTAAACTTTTGTAAATATTCTATACATTTGCAAGTTTATACTGAAAGCTCAATACTTGGTATTAGGGGGGTATGCCTATAAAACACCAGGTGATATGCTGGGAATATCTGACTGAGAGCAGTTTATGTGGTTAGGTGTGTTCTGTGGACTTAAAATTCTGGCTCTATCCATCTAAAATAGGTTTTCTAAGAAATTCCATTGAAATTTTAAACAGGCATGGAAAAAATAGAACAATTACGGTTTTTATTACTTTTGAGTTCCTATTTGGCCAACTGGTTGAAGTAAAATAATTGGAAAAAATATACAGATATATATTAAAACTTTTCTGCACAATGCATTTAAATTTGGAGAGAATCCAAATTTGTATTGCTGTACAAAACAGAAGACAAGGGCTTTCTCTTTATAGAGAAAATTAAAAAATGTTTTAATATTAAGGTCATAAATTATTTCAGAAATATGAGTTACCTACTCTTTCTAAAGTACTTACACATCACTATTACAGCCAACAGATAATGTTGGAAACTCCAGAAATGTTGTTTAGGTATTAAAATTTAGACTTCATTAAGGCATAACCCATGTGTTTTGTGTTTGCCTTTTGTTAGGATTCTCATCAGTTGAGCCATTGAAAAGAATATTCACAAATCAAGAAGTTAGTTGCAAATAGTTACATTATGTACAATCAGCTTCGAATTTTAAGTGGATAGAATTTATGATTGGAGTGATCAGTCACATTTCTGATTCCTGAAATGTGTGTCTTTAAGCAACTGGAACATAATTAGTGCACCAGGAATCGCTATTACAGATCTTCTGTAAAATTGAAATCTATTGTTAATAGCAATGAAAACAACATTATATTACATTCGGAACAATTATATTTCCAGTATACTTTCAAGGCTAAACAAAAATGCCTATGTAGTAGAAAAATTTGTCTGCTTTAATAGTAGTTTATGAGCAGGAAGAGTTTCTAAAAAATGTTCCAGAGTAAACATAAGTGATTTCCCTTTTGAAAAACCCTAGCAGAATAGCCTGAATGTTTCTTTAAATGTTACTGGTGCAGCTTAGCCAGAAACACTTTCTCCATTGAACCATGTACTTAGAACTGGAAGTTTCTCGCCAGTGTAACTTTACTGTCTGGCTATAAATTGTCTTATGCTTTAATGCATTGTATACATCCACATTTCTTCTCTGAGACTGATGAGTGGAAGAATCTGGAAAAGACTTGTTATCAGGTGACTACAAGTGAGTACTCAGAACACTAAGCTCTAGGTCTGGTGTACTCAAAACCAATGTTGATTTGTTATGTTCCTCTTTCAAATAGAACTGAATTCTCAAACTAGCCCATGGAAGTGTATTCATTAAAGAAATATCCTGGCACTTACCGAATACTTTAAGACTCTTTAGGATTTTTTAAATTTATTCTCAACAACTGCTGGATTGGACTACGTGCTTACAGTTCTTGACAGCATTGGAGGTCATCACTCAGCTGTGTGTATGTGATGAGCTGGGGACTGTATTTGTGTGTTCTTTGGCCTTTGCTTTTGCTTTTTTAGGTAAGATTCATGGGCTACTCTGCTCTTACCTATTGTGATTTCCTGTCTTTTTGTTATGTTTGCAAGTCAAAACTGTAGTAGGTTCTTCAGGATGTTTTCCTGACTGTTTTGGCTGTGATTAGAGATCTGAGAATTCCTTTTTCTTCTTTTTTTTGTCCATTTCTCATCAGGTGGTTCACAGTGTGCATCCATAATCCTTACTTGATTGATGTCACAAATTACCAGCAGCACATATATTATATAATTTTCATTATTCAAGGAAAATATGTTGCCAGCAAGAATTAAATAATTTAAGGTTTGGAAAATAATATTTAATTTTGTAACAAAATATTTCAGGAATGTATCCTGATGTTATGTGTTCTCCATTACTTCATAAAAATTCATTATTGTTTGAGTATACCATCATATAGTTAGACTATTGCTTTTCATATGACTTCTTTGGGTCATTATTCTTCTTCTGAGCTTCTAAAACCAGAAAATCTGTCTTTCAGGTGCTACAGGAATCTTCAACTGTTTATAATATGAATGGTAGAAATCTACTTTTATGCTTATGTTCTTGACCGTTGTGTATTGTTTTTACCCTCAAAAATTGAACATTGTAAGCTTAATTATTAATTACTAATGTTTTGCACATTAATAATTAAGGTAGAAGTTATATGTGTTGGAAATTGTTTAAATATTTGGGGGAAAAGAGAGGAATAGGTTTTGTGGGCATGTAACTGAAGAATGCCAGATGCAGAAGGAACTTACATTTACAGTTCTGGTGTTGACACTGACATTTCTCTTTGGAAAGAGAGGAGATGTAGAGCTAGTGAAAACTGGAAATGGCTGGAGAATGAATATGAAATCAGAATAAAGAATTAGTCAAGTTGCCTGAGAGACTGCAAAGGGAAGTCTGGAAGGATAAGGTCTAGGATTCAGAGTACCTTATTTTGTATTCATCTGCCTCATTCTTTTTTTCTTGCAATAAATGAGGCAATTATTGCAACAAATTTTGGATAATTTGTATACATTTGCTGTGCAGTCTTCCTAGAGCAGGTCGGCTTTGAGAATTAGTTAGAAAAGTATAGACATAATTTTTTATTATCTCAGCAGATATATTTATACAGGCTAGAATTCAGGATGAGCAGGCAAACTGAATTATAGTATTTTCACATATCTGCTGTTTGACTTGCTCTTTAATAATACTTTTGAAATTGTTTTTCTGCGCGTACTAAGGACACATATCCATTCACATTGTGAAATTCAGGTGTACACAGACTGGAAAAATGGGCACATCGAAGGAAGGATTTGCACACAGGCCCAGATGCATTCAAAATCAGGAGGGCATAGGGCAGTGCATACACCTGCACATCAGAAGCAAATTCACATACTCGAAATGGGAGCCACATGACCATGAACAGCATCGCATGAATACACACATAGATACCTACACACCACGGTTCCCTTCACAGCTGTGTAAAATGACAGAAAGGCCTGGAGCTGTGCAAACACCATTAAAAGGCATCCACACAGCCATGACTGTCTCGGGCTGGAAAAAAGGGAATACTGAAAAATACTGTCTGGGAGAACAAAACAGTAGAGTCAACCCATCAAATGTCTGGAACTAAAATAATGCCAGAGAGTATACCCCAGCCAAAATCACTGCCAGAAACTAAGTTAGTCACACAGCAAGAGCAGTCATCCACACATACATATGCTGCAAGAAAAATATCCACCACCTGCCAGCTGGCTACTAACAACCATGACGTGTGTGTGTGTGTGGCCAGTGTGTTGGCACCAGTGTTGGAAGAGGAAGAGGAGTGGAAAGAAAGGAAACAGCAATAGGAAATCAGAAACAACAGAGGTAAAATGGAATCAGTGCTCCCAGTCAAAACATTTGTTTAATAGAAACAGAAGTCTGGAATGTGTACAATTTGTGTTTTACACAGTGAAAGGTCCTGGTCATGTGTGAAGCTTCAACCTTCTTGAGTAGCAGGAGGTCCTATATGTGTGAAGCGCATTGCTTCAGTTAGCACATGTCAGATGCCTTGAAAATGCCAAACAATGAAACAGGTGGCTAATTGGCTTCCAGCCTTTCAGTTCCTGCAATGGGAAGAAATTTGGTCAAGTGGTGAGAAGAGGATGCTCAGTCAGACCTCCTGGATGGTGTTCTAGACCTTCTCTGAAGAGTGATCTTGGATGACTCATTCATGGGTTTTATGTATAAGTCTGCTATGTGTAAAATAGGGGTAATAATGCCTATTTACCTCTTAAGGATTCAAGGGAGATCAGAAGAATGGATGTAAAACTCCTTGAGATTCAAGAAAGTAGAAGAAAACAGAGTAGGAAATGAAATTCCTGAAATCTGTGAGTTAGACACAGTGCTGCAAGGCAGATTTGAGTGAAAACAGCATTTCATGGGAGCCAAATTCCATTTTCATGCTGGTTCCATATCTCCTGTGGTTTGTTACTATAGTTTTCAGTACAATACTTTTTTCCCCCAATTTCATGCTATTGCTGTCTGGCATCTCCTCAGCTAAACTTTACTTTGAAAAAAATGAATTTGATCTTTTTAATTTTGGTGTTTTCATACTTACTCTGAACAGCTTGTAGTTGTTTTTGCTCTATCATTCTTACCTTTGCCTTCTTAACACCCTTCTTTAGAAGTCTAAATCCTCAAGGAAGATAATCCAGTTAACTGTTTATGTATTCTTCCCTAGGGGATTAGCTATAACTGGAAACTCATTTAATCATATATTCTTATTTAGGATACTATAGGTTTTTGTGCTAACATAATTTAATGCTGTGTTTCCTTCACTCTCAGCTCATAAGGAACTGTTCCAAACCAACCATAGTGGGAATCTTTTAGCCATGCCATGCTGCATGTCTTGGCTTCTCCTGTGTCATGAGACATACCTTTAAGTTGGTCAAGTCACTTATTCACTCAGACACCTACTCAGAAAAGTGTGGTTTTGGCCAGGAAATAATTCAAGATCTAAGAACACAGATAAATTTATCTTCAAATAAATAAATTTTATTTCAAAGATATTAATGTATTTTTAACAAAAAAAAATTCACCAAAAAGTTACAGTCCAGCAGCAAACTAGTTTTTTAGCGTAGGAATTCACCTTATGGGCTAAATTCAGAGCTTCTCAGAATTTTTCCATGAGGTATTTTGTCATTCATCAGTGTCATTCCAGAAAACTAATATATGCAGGTTGTTGTTTTGACTATATGCATTTAAGAACATAAAGCACTTAAGTGGGAATCAATGTTGCTTGACAAAACTGAGTTTTGTGCTGAAATGTATTTTTTCTTGCATTTTTTCACATCAAATGATATTTCATCATATGGTATCATAGTCCACTTGGAAACTAGATGGGAATGATTCTTCTGAAGAGATGCTTTTCTGGCTGAGTGAAGGCAGGTGTGCATCTGCTTTGCCCATTTTTTGAGCCCACCAAACAGGAGAAGTCCAATTCAGAAGCCATATGCTAGTGCTGAAAAGCAGGATATATGAGCTCAGGCTCAATGCCATGTTCGTATGGTTGCATGGCTTTTGGAGGGCTGGCTGCTGTCTGGCTTGTGTGAAGTATGGTAGAGTAAAAATCCCAACTGCCTGCATCTATTTGTCTGGACATACCCAACATCTGGTTAGAGAAGCAAGCTGTCATTCACTAAACTTGCTTTGTCATTCTTAAGCTTCACTTCTTACTTGTGTGTTAGCAGGTTATCTTCATTGTTACAGTGTTCCTCTCATGCCTGTTATTAATGTACCTTGAAAATTTTATTTAGAAATAAAAATGGTAGAGCCACTCAAGGTTCCTTCATTAAATTCTTATAATAAAATCTGACTTTACATCCAGTTGAGAATATTAATGAAAAAAAATGCTGTTTTGGTTAGAAAAGAATTTAAGTGAAGAGTCATAAACCAAAAATTTTAACAAACCCTAAAATAGTTCAGGATGAATGTCTCTTTTCTGAGACATTCATCATTTTCTGAAAGCTTTGATGTCCAATTTAGTTTTATAGGTGTTTATATATTTATAAATATATGTATTTTTTCTAATTGGATTTTCAGCAAAGTAAGTAAAATACCCAAAGGGAAAAAATCCTTTAAATTGTTGCTGGTCAAAACCTGATCACAAAAAAACCTACATTAGACAAAAAATGCTTGGACAAGTTGCAGATTCCTATGAACTTGTAATTTTTAGTTCTCAATCAGTTTATAATGTTTGAATCCATTTAGGGAGAATGTGTTAAGCTGAGATGAAGTTCAAGATTGTAAATGGGTTTAAGTCAAGGGTATCCACATGACTTTTAAGGTGTTTGTGCCTGGAAGAAAATACTGGTTAAAGCTGAGATCTAGGTATGCTTTATCAATGGTTTGCTTTTGTTCTTAGGTTAGAAACTTCTCAGTATATTCATTAGTTTTCCAAGCAAGCCAAGTAGGATGATCTGGGAACTTTATAATCATGTTTAACACTCTGTTGTGCTGAACCCACAGTCATGGTTTGTCTGTCTCAAGTCAAAACATTTTCTTGCAAATAAAGGGTCCTACCACAAAGAACTGTTTTTCAGGAGGAGATTTCAGACTCCCTTTGAATATAGCATTCTTTTCTCAGGTTAAAGTCTGGGTGAAAGGAAAGTGGTGCTGGAAATGCAGTGTATACAACGAGGCTGTGTCACTAGTGGAGGCCGTAGCACATTACCAGACAAAACTGTGCTGCCAAGGAACTAAAGGTAAGTTTTGAAGCACATTTCCCAGAGGCTCCAGGTCCCTGAAGCTGCCTTGCCAGATGGGGAAAGCAGTTCCAATCAGTCATCAAAGCTGCTTCCTGTAGAAAATGCCGGAAATACTTGTGGAGTGCTGAGTGGAACTGGCAGATAGCCGGAGAGTTGCCAGTTCCACTTTGGAAGTAAACGTTTTGGGCTCAGTTCTGCTTCTGACTTTCTGACAAGGCTCCTTCCCAGCTGGAGACATTGCCCATCAATCATCTTGGCCTGAGTGCACATGATGACATTTTAAAAGGTTGGTTCAGTGCCTCACATCTTTCAGAGTGGGCATGGGGAGTTGTTGGCAAGACAGGAGGCAGAAATGGAAATACAGTACCTAGCACAGGCGAGTCCCTGGGGCCCTTACACACTGCTACTGTACAAATAATAGCTGTCTTAATACCAGCACAGTTAATTCAGCAGCATGTGTATGGGAATTTCAACTAAGTTAACAATAGTTCATCTTGATCCTCCTTCCCATTTCTTGGGATGATTGTGCTAAAGACAGAATACTGATCTGGTACCACATGGTGGCAGAACGCTGAAAGACTTCTCTAGAAGAAGTCAGATCAGTTCTGCTTCATTCAAGTCCTGTTATGACTTGCAGGCTGTTGTAACCATGCTGGTGGTGAATATGAAAGGCAGAAAGGGCTAAGCATTCTGCTTGAAGTTTCACAGAGCTGTAGTAAGTCATCTGCTTGAGTCATAAATTCTGTGATTTTAAACAATTATGGCTTTTCCTGTTCATAGCAGACTTAGATAACTACTTGGTGATGGTTATTGTGGAGAAGTACGAATTTAGGATGATATAATCATTCCTTGGTAGCAAAAGCTGGTTTGTAGCCTCTGAAAAGAATCCTAACTCCAAGAGTGTTGATGCTTAAAAAGCATTGAGATAAGTGTATCATTTGTCTCTGCAAGGTAGATTTCAGTGTAGCATATTTATTCTATGCTCCTCTTCAAACACAGACAATGTCTTTATGCTGATGTCGATAGTGTCTCTAAGACATGAGCAATTGAAGTTTGGATGATAAAGTCTGGCGAGACAGCATATAACGTGCTAAGTCAAGGAAGAAAGCATGCCCTGAGGTTCTTATTTCAGTCCATTCTACCAACAAATCTAAGCTCTGGGAAACAGGTAAATATTCAAAGTTTCCTATGTCCTTTTCCACAAGTGAATGAGAGGTACAGAGCATTATGATTGTCTTGGTGAAGTTCAGCAATTGTTACGAAGTCTGAGGTGCTGAGTCTGTGCAGGCTGGTGAACAAACTAAAGCTGAAGTGATTATTTCTATTCCTTGAATTAATTGGAAAAATTGAAAGTATTCAGTATAATTGAGAGCAGATGCTTCTTATTCACACATCATATGAAGACAGGAGTGAATTCAGTTTCAGGGGAAGGGCTGGTCAGTCCCTTCCTTGTTCATGGTATGCTGCATCCAGTCTAGATAGGGATGTAAGACAAAACTGTATTGTTTTACGATCTGCCATATACTCAGTGCATAACTTTAGGGATGTAACTTATCCTCTTCATCCTTCTATTTTCCAGGCATTGAATATTTTCTCGCTGAGATTCCAAACTCTGGAGTGGAGCAATAGTTTCTATTTAGCACCAAATATGCCATGAGCTTCTGGGTTTCAGAGTAATAAAATTGTAATCTGTTCTTCTGAACAGCTTGTAGATGGAGGATATTGTTTCATTTTGCGCTCTAATCTCAGTAATCACTTTCTCTCTGAAGGAGCTTTATTCTACAATTGGCTATAGAGAGCCTGAGACTACAACTAATTTAATCTGAAGTTTGGCTTTGTTCATACCTCCTGTAGTTCTTATAAATTCTGAAAAGTCTGTTATACTCTGTATTGTACTCAGTGTTGCAAAGACTTGCATCTCCACATATGCTCATTTTTGCTCACATGCTCATTTCATTTTTCAGTGACTACCTGCCTCTGAATTTTCAAGGTGAATGACTGAAGTGAATCTTGCTATAGTCTTTCCAACACTGGATCACCCACTTATCCTGGGGTCCTTTAAAACAAACAGACAAAACATCTAACTTCTTTGTTCACCCTTAACTTTACTGGTATTACTTTACAAGCATAATCTTGTTTAATACCTGATAATTAATGGTAATAGCCTTTTTAACTTCTGCAGCTGTCAAAACCACACATATCTAGCAAAAGCATAAAGAATATTAGGTATCCAGGCAGCAGGCTACATTATCCCTCCAGTTTGTCTCAGCTAAGAAAAATATCTCCATGATGTAGCTCACATAACTTTGGTTCTTGTTACTGATGAAATTCATGTGGGGTGATTGTTTTTCTTTTGATGATCTCAGTCCTTTAAGTATCTAACAAAGGCATCAAGGCAGACAGCTTCATAAAGGAAAAGGACACTTCTCTGCTTTATGCCTTTTCTTTTAAAGGGGATCCAAGGAGGGCAGAGGAAACTATACAGCAGTCTCCACTAGAAACATGACACATAGTCTTTAGTTTACTGTCCTTTTTGTCACAGGCCACTACTCAGAATGTGGGATGTTATAAAGATCTTGGAAACAAGTTGCAAACCCTACAGCTATTGTGCTGTTTTAAATCTCTGCCCCCACAGCTGGACCCCAGATCATAATAGAACAAAAGACCTTTCCACATATTCATTATGTGTCTGCAACACAACCATGTTCTTGTTAATGAATTTGGAAGTGACATTGTCCATGCTTTGTGCATTGGTGTGGGGATTCAGGGGACTGGCATGGATGTTAGTCTCAGTTCTGTGTATGGTATAACTTTAGCTATGTTATTTAGCCTCCAGATGGAGGATAGCATAACAAGAAAACATAGATAAAGTCAGCATCCCTAAGATTTTAGGCTATCTATCAAACATAATTCTATGATTCTAGAAAATAGAGGAATAATTAAAAAAAACCCCTTATCTTAACAGCAAAGCAGTGATGACTCACCTGTCATGAGACAAATTCGTACCAGCCCAGGAAAACACAAGTTGCATGATGCCAGGTTTGTCCATGTTGACAGATAGATCCATTTTAGACCATTTTAGATCCATTTTAGATCCATTGTGTATAGACAAAGAAGCATGTTTAACACAAAACTAATTGGAACAGGGCTTATTAGTGTAAGTGAAGCCAAAACCAAAGGAAAGTTAAAGTGGTTCAACATGGGATGTTAAACACTATTCCGAATCAAGTGTTTTCCAAGCACCTTGGCTGATTACTCTACATGGATGTGTTTCCTTCGTGTGAGAAAAATTTATTAAAACTGGATTTTTCGTGAACAATTTTAAAGATGGAGTAGAGAGACTACATCATGGCAAACCAAGTAGGCACCAAAAAACTGAGCACCGTTGTGGTTTTTTATTCAGTATTCTAAGATATACAAGAAAGAGATTTTCTGTTCCCAAAACCTGCAGGATGTTTCTGTAGGCAATTCTGTTCTGTTTGCTTCAAGAAGAGTGGAGGTGGCACATGGTACTACTGTGTTGTGTAGCCCCTTGCTGTTAGATCAGGATTGGATGTTACAGGCAAAGGAATACTGAGTTGGGGTTCCAATAACACTGTTGAGCTGTGTGGCTCTTAACTTAGCTCTGATTTAACTTAGGCATCCTGTTTCCATTTAGCTTTGACATTTCTTGTACATGTCGCTTCATCCAGTTCAAAAGACTTTATGGACTGTGAAAGGGGCTGCATTGCCAGGCTTCCTTTAGAGAGGTAACCATGCTTGCCAGCAGTTCAGTTTGTAGATGAGACTTGGTGGACTAGACTTCAGATAATTTTCCACCATTTCTAGTGCAATTCTAGCTAAGATTTATCAGTGTCAGTCGTACCCATAGTTTAGATTTGATACTTCCTAGACAACTTCTAATTGCTCAGAACTGGAATGCCTACATTTTTTGGCATTCACACAAAGTAGTCATAGAATGTCATAGGAACTTTTGATTTTTCCTGTATCAAAGCATTTACTGATTCATCAGTCCAGAATTTACTCTGTCAAAGCAAGACTACTTCATGAGTAGTCTTACTCTGAATTAAGGGAAACTTGAGAAACAAATAAATATATGATGTCCTAATTTCCATTTCTACTTAAGAGTGGTTGAGATTTTCAGGTGCAGACCGAGAGTGATATCCCTTTACAGACCAGACATTAATTAAATGCTTTCTGGTGTTGGAATGTGTCATAAAATCTAATGTTTTGGGGAAAATATTACCAAAAACTTACGAATGTATTGTTATCTGAGGATCTCAAAGCTTTTCACAAGTATAAAGTAGGATTAACTTATCTTACTCCAGCATGTGACATCTGGTATGAATGAGATGGTTTGCAGAAATAAGTAAGGTAAGGTAACTAAAGTAAATAAACAACTAAAGTGAATAAAGTATTATGAAAATGAAAAAATAAAGGCACAAATAATAAAAATTATCTCTGAGCTGTGAGAAAATGTTTATTATGAAAGATATAGTAGAAAGTTGCCCTCTTCTCTTATATTGGTTTATGTCTAGCTATGCAGAGCCTTTAAAGGATAGATGTTAATTATCACAGAAATAGCTTTACACAGAAAACCACTACAACTGTCCCTACTCTTCTTAACTTCTGGCACAGCACAGAATGTCCATCAGATGGGAGTTCCTACTGGCACAAAATGTGTGAAGGCCACCCACAAGAGAGTGAAAGGGGAAAGTCTGATTCTCCCTACTCAAGTTGTACATGTCAGTTTCATAACTATGGTCGGTATTGTCAGCTTCTTCAGGGACTACCCATGTTTAAGTGGCTTCAGGGTGCTACAAAGTGTTTCAGCTAAATAGCAAGCTGATTAGTGTTCTGAAAAAGTCTTGATTCATTTTCATCTCTCTACTCATTTGTGAAGATGCACTTCTGCTTTGAAAAAGTAGATGTTCTTTTTAATTTCCTTAAAATGAAGTTTCCATTTTTCAGAATAGAGTTCATTTAAACTTTAGAGTATCCCTTACTTTTGTTTTTAAGTGGAGAAAGCAATTATCATCTCTCAAATGTAACTACAAAATTTTTATTTGGATAAAAATGACACTGTTGGGGTTGAAGTGCTGTTTTCTTCCAACTTTACAACTGAAAATGTTGGTTTGTGATTAACCTGAGTCTTAACTTCTTGCTATTTTAGAAGTACCACCACCACCTAAATATTAATGCAACCTTCCTTCTCATATCCTATCTTCTCCTGTGCACACTAGCACATACTTTTTTTTCTATTCCAAATGAAAAATTCTCTGATGTTCATCAGGTTTCACGATAGCCTTCAATTAGAAAAATATGTTTTCCAGGAGCATAGAGAAAGCACGAAGCATGGAACATGAAAGCTTCTTTGAAATGTCAGATTTCAAGTTCTGTGATTAAGAAATTGATTTTGAATTGTTAATCTTCTGGGAAGTTTCTTTTTTTGCATGGATCCTGTAAGTGCTCGCTCTAGTACCATGCTAGAGACTGTGTGTGCTGCAGCAAATTGACAGCACATTATGTAGATTAAACTTATTAAAAAGCTTTTTCCCCTAATAGAAACCTTCTTAGGAAGTGATGTTCATTGCTGCCAATACAAATATTCGCCTAGTGTTCATGCCAGCGATAATTTTTTTTCCAGAATAAACAAGAGACCGAAACATATGTAAAGAGTGTGGTGTGTGGTGAAAACATGAAGGGCACGTAAGCAAGCAGTAACTAGAAACTGGAAAACTTAGAAAAATTTGTTATCAGAGTGATATGTGGTCAATTCTATATATATTGCAGCAATTTTTAGAGAAATCATCCTAAAATCACATATGACAGAAACTGTTAAATTCATTAGAGGAAACAGCCTTAGCCCTCTTGAGTTCACAGTACCAACACACTAAATAAGCAAGCTAGAAGGCTGAGAGGCATTAAAAACCAAAGGAATTAATCCACTGTCATAAAGGAGACAGTTGCAGAGCTGAAAATCATAATGCAGCTTTCACTGAATTCAAAACAGTTTTGCCATCAGAAGATAAAGTGGTAAGAATTATCTGGGTCCTCTTCCTTCCTGTTGAGTGCCATACTCACAGAGTAACATACTTTTCTGACAAATTCCTAACAATGGCTAATTCCTGTGAGTGACAATAGATAAATCTACCTTCTAAGAGAGTGGAGGCTTAGGGTACCAACAGTACGTTACAAACTCTCTCATTGTAGACTGCTATTCTAGCCAGCTTGTCCCTGACTGGTATACATTGTTTTAACTGCTGAGAACATGGTGATATGGACTACTGAAAGAAACACATTTCCACAAATATTTTAATGAAAAGTTAATTTATTTTTCACCAAAGCATACAGCTATAAATGTTTTGATTTTAAGAGATGGTGTTTTATGAAAGATGTCATTAATCTACTGAATTCTGAATGAAGAAGCATCAGATTCCAAATGTTTTTAATATCATCAATATTGATTTCCTACATGGTGAATGCTGATAGGCCTATCTAAGGGTGAGGCAGCTGGTCCCCTATTGTGTTTTTCTTAGTGCATCTCTCAGCTGTTAGTTCATAGTTTATCCCTTTCCAAGTTGGAGCAGGGGTTTTTCCTTCTTGCACGTGAACTACTTCACACTGAATACTAGCCAGCACATTGTGTAGTGTTCAATTTATGTAGTTCAATACCTGTTATTCTTCTCTCAGGAACTGTATTAGTGAAGAAACTGGCAAAGCAGTGTCTGTAAAACAGCTTGTTCAGTAATTGGAACAATTCATTAGAGGGAAAGGATTTTAAAACACCAAGCAGTTGGCACTCAAGTTGCTGTTCTTGCCTTTGTGCTGACACTTGTGCTTATGTGGCTGCAAAGGGAACTTAATCAGGGAACTGGATGAAAACTTCCCTTTGCAGAAGGAGCAAGTTGGTTTTTCAGTTGGATTAGTTCCCTGGCCCAAATTATTGTATAACCACAGAAGCATCCATCTCAGTGGCAACCCACACCTGGAACAATTTAATTTCATCTCAGTTTAAGTGGTTGGTGAACATTAGGAATAGCATTTTTCAGGTTAGCATTTCTGTAGATTTGTATTTCTGGAAGATGTGGTTTCTTATTCTGTGTGAACTTTGTGTCCATTTGCATGTGCCAGTAAAGAGTTTCTTGTCTTTGCTCAGCCTTCTGCTCTGCAGATTGATTAAGCCTAAGTGATTGTAGTGGATTTTATGCACTGGGCAAGTGATTGTGTTTGAAATAGTTTTTTAAGTGTAAATTATTGAGGTGAATTCAGGACCTGGATAAGTAAACTGTGAACTGCTGATGGTTATGTAATTGTATCCTGCTGAACTTAGGCATCACAGCCAATCCAGTAGGCAAGGGAAGAAAATGGGTTTTGATCAGAGGTGTTTTGAACCCCTCTCTTCAGAGACCTTTCAGGAACATCTTCCCTTAGGCCGAAGTTTCTATGTTTAGGTCATTAATAAGACTGGACTCTAGCAAGATTCAGTAAAAATAACAATCTCAGATTGTCTAGATATTTGTGTTTCAGCTTGTACTTAAACACTTAATCAGCAGGACATGAAGTTTGTATTCAGAGTTGAACAGGTGTCTATTCCCACTTAGACTGTTAACTTAGACTCTTAGAGAAAACTTCACCCCTATGTGCTTCCTAACTAAAGAGTGCTTTGCCTTGTGAACAAATAGTGTTAAATAAAAGATTGCTCTTTTTAATTGATTTGTAGATAGTTTGTATTGCTGTGAAAAACTGCAAAGACCCATGTTGCTGACATGGTATCACCGTTTTTTTCTCTAGTATTAGGCAAAAATATTGGCTGTACGAATGGCTTCATCAACCCAAATTCACCTGTACAAAGCTTGATTAGGCTAGATTAGATAGACCTACCATGCAGATATGAGTGCAATGTACCTATTGCTTTGGTGTTGATGTGCATTACAAACAATTCTTCTCAGGCAATTGTCATACAGCAAAATCCTACTAATATCAAATAGGGTTCTTTTTTGACCACATGCTT
The DNA here is from genome assembly GCA_013401135.1 of Cettia cetti. NCBI lineage: Eukaryota > Metazoa > Chordata > Aves > Passeriformes > Sylviidae > Cettia > Cettia cetti. The sequence goes on along the minus strand of VZUI01064637.1, from coordinate 55,466 downwards.
TATTTATACCAGCAATGTGGTGCTGTGCTGTTTTTTGGTGTGTTAAAGTCAAAATCATGTTTTGGGCAAAAAATACATAAAGTATTGTTAGACAGATAATGTCTTAACAGTCTGTAGACCAGCTACATTAACATAAACTCTGCATGAAAATTGATACAGAAAAATAATATGAATGAAAATGCTGTATTGTTGAGTTCTTCCATAGAAGAAATAGTCCTTCAAAACACATAATATTCTTAACTAACAGGCATTACTTTCTTTGAGAAATGTTTTCTATTTCTGTCTATACATACACTTATCTCTTGTAACTAAGATTCCTCCCTGTTCATACCCTACAATTTCAAGAGAGGAAAATACCAAGCAGAGGCTGTGAAGGTGGACACAAAATGCAAGATTTAAATTTAAATCAATTTTTTTTTCCAGAATTTCATTGTCTGTGATAAATATAGCGTTTAAGGGTTTCCATTACATCAGAAATTTTGGAACCTGAAGGACTGTCTAATTTAAATGGCATTTAAATAAAGGCAAATGAATTTAGTTTGGTTGATTTGTACTGAATAAGTGGGATTCAACCTTTGGATGCTATAAAGGTCCAGGCTTTAGCAAAAAGTCACAAAATTCAGACTTGGTCAAAGAACTTCCCACACTTTTCAATTGAGGCTATAAGGAAATCTTATTTTCTACTGGAGCATAAAAACATAGTCAATTTCTCTACATGTTTTCCATTATCATTTCCATTTATTTCCTTAATAGAAAATAAAAGCATGACCCCCTTCTGTCCTTAATTCCAGCTTGTCTCATCTTTTCAAAATGTAGAATCAAAAGATGCAAGCATTTGTGAAAACTAAAAGCCACTGGGAAAACATGTCTTTTCTATTGCCCATCACATTTTGTCTAAAAATCTGAATTTTTGGATGAAAACATTTCTGGCTATAGCCATGCAATGACAGGCCACCAGTATTTATTTAGAATTGACATCAAAAAGACAAGGAAAATCAAATGTCACAGTGTATTTGTCACAGATAGCTTGAAACTGAATTGAAATTTATTATTTTTCTGTTTCTCTGAAATGAATGCCTCTGAGGGCAAGTAATAAAAAGACTTTTGTGAGAAAAGGAATCCAACTGCCACTAGTCAAAGTAACAAAGCCTAACAGATTAATTCTAGCTAGAGATTCAAATTTTCTCTTGTGAAATGGATTTTGCTGAGCTTTTTTCCCTTTTATATGCACTTACATAAATTACTGGGCTGAATAGAGTTGTAGACACAAATTCGTTACAAACCACTTGATATATGGTGATGTCTAATGGTAAGGGATATGAATTCTCAGGATACTTCTTTTGCTTAGTGTTAGTAGCATGTGTGCATGAAGGTGTTTGAAAGAATCTGTGGCTTTCTGGGGTGGATTTTGAGTGATCAATTAGAGATCTTGCCTAGTGGAGCAGCTCACAAATTAAATGCTGCAATAATAATAATGGGGACTGAGGAATTAAAACTAGCAGCATATCTGGAAAATTTCCAGTCTTGCTGTGGCCCATATTGTCATTTAGCAGTTTTAAGCATGCTTCATGCTACAAAAGAGTTTTGAAAAGGGATTTGAAAATACTCTTCTGGTGCAAAGGAGCACACTCCTAGCTTGCCTGCATGTCACCTTCTATGCTTTGGTTTCCTCCATCCTATATATCAAGGCCATTCTTCTCTAAGGATAATGATAACGAGCACCTATAACTTGCCTAAGTTATAGGTGCTCTTGAGAGGCTTACTGTATTGACATGCTTGCTATAATAGTCATGCTTCATGAAACATGCTTCATGAAACATGCTAGGTGGATCTTAGATCTGATTATGAAAAGTATTGATACAAGTCAGTCTGCAGCTAGAATCACAAATCAAAATTTATAATATATTTTATTGGGTGTGATACAGAGACTGGCTTTTCATATTCTGAGTATCCTGATTTAATAGTCATAGTGAGCCATAAAAGTGCATTATGATTTATTTGAACAATATAAGACATTGACACACATACCTGAGTATGGGTCATGTTCTCATGTCCTTGGTCAACTTTAAAAAACTTTGCTCTTAATGGCTTATAGTAGAGCCCTAAAGCAAATGATGAGCAATGTGATAAAATGCTCTGGTGCCAAAAAAAAGGCTCCAGGGAGGGTTCTTATCTGGTTCTGCTGAAGACACACTAGGTAACGTTGAGTAAATTAATTTTTTTGTCTTGTTTGAGCAATTAGGTTCCAAGGTCTCTGCTAGGTTTTTACTTATTTATTTCTGTAGCCTTTTTTCTATTTTGTTCTAATTACTTAAGCCTTCCTGTAGTCTGTATGCGGCTCCACACTTGCTGGAGAATATTTTGTCAGGCGAACATGATATATATATGTATGTATATATACATATGTGCAACTTGTACAGGTTGTCAAATAACTGTTATATTTTCTCAATCCTTAGGGGGAAAAAAGGTAGCCTGCAGTTGAGTTGCCCACTTAATGTAATATTTTAGGCAAACATATTTTCTCCATTCTGATTCTATGATTCTTTTATTTTTTTTACAGTGAGAAGCTAAAGTACCCCAAATAATTACCTAGCAAAGAGTAGAATCAGATGCTCTGCTCATGAGCGGAAGGATTTTTATGATAGTAACAGGCTTTAGTTAGCAGAAGCCAAAATTGGGTGCACAGAACTAAGGCACACATGAATATAAATACTTAATTTGGGTTTTGAAAGATCTTTGGTCTTCTAAAGTGTAAGTGATTACTAAGTGGCATTTTGAAAGGTACAGTCTAGTTTGTCCAGAAATGACAGTCATCAAGTAGCAATCAGTGGTATGAATCTAGGGACTGTGTTATGCAGAGGGTCAGATGAGTTAAACAAGTGGTCCTGTGTGCTTCTAAAAACCTAGGGTACATTTTTTGTGGTATTGGTGCTGAACAGATGTACAGAATAGGTAGTCTCTTCTGAAAAATGTAGTGTTTAATCAAGATACTCAAAAGTAAACAAGCAGGGAGTGATTCTTTCAATGTTTATTTTACATCATTATCAAATACACTACTTTTCTTTGAATGTTACAGTAACATGATTTATATGATGAGATAAATGAAACTTTGTGAGTTTGAAAGGAACTTAGGAAATTTTCCAACTTAATTATATTTGCGTAAGAAATGTGTTTTATCTGTATAAAATTCCCAGTGCTACTACTGAGAGAATGGAGATGTCTCTTATGGAACATGTTTTCAAGTAGTTCCCCACAGAGCATACCCAAACTAACTAGCTCTGAGGAAAGTACTTATGGAAGGATGCCTCTGCATATTTCTGACATTTTGTTTGCTGTGTAGATTGCACTGTATAGCACTATAAACTCTGTAGTTTCAGCTAACATGACAAAGAATTGTGCTTAGTTCAAATGCTTTGTAAGCAGCAGATTGTCTTGCACAATTCTTCTAATTGTTAAATCCCCCAAATGCCCTGAGTCGAAATGCTCCTCTCTCTTTGACAGCCAGCAAATCAGGGGGGCTCTGTGAGGTGTGCTTCCACTTTCTGCCAAAGAGCTGAATAGCGGCTGCCCTCCTGCTTTAGTCCTGCCCTCTGGAGTGCTTCTCAGGGGTTGTGTTGGAGCTTCCAGGGTGCACCAAGGTAGTCCCTCAGGATTTGAGGAAGTAATTGTGATGGGGAATACTTAGTGAGGGACTTGATCTAGAGAAGAAAATGGCAAATGAGAAAAAGGCCAAAATGAGGCAACTACACTAAAGCATCTGCACCACTCTACATGTCCAAAACAAATAACTGGTATTTTGGCCTAATTACTTCTATTTGGATTTTTTTTCCCCACATAAGTGCAATTTTTCTTTTGCTTTCACAATGCAGCTGCTCTGGGAATTATACTGTGATGTATAATTAAGCTCAGGTTTCTAAAAAAAAATTTAAATATTTATTTCTACTAGGAAAATTTTCATGCCAATAAAAAATCAAATAAACAAGAAGGTGTAGACACAGTAATTAATGTTTTTTATGTTAGATAGAAACTACAGGAGTACTACATCTGCAAGATTCTGAAATTAGCACTATCTGACAAAACCAGTATGATTTCTTCTTTATCAGCTGTTATAATTATTCAATGAAAAGCTACTTCTCTTGATGTGAAACTGGGTTCAGGGTGGAGAAAAGATGAGGATTTACTATCCAAAATGTACCTAAGTGATATTGGCTCCCAAACATGCTGCCAACAGTCAACAATCTGATGAGAAAATGAGACCTTTGTGAAAAAAAATTTCTTAGATAAAGAAAATCATCCTAAGTGCCTAGCAGGCATGCTGTTTTGACAAAACAGATTTCCAAAGGAAGCATAGGTGCTGCCAATAATCACTTATTACAATCTAGCTGATACAGGACAATTGCTCCCAAAGACTTAACAAAACACCCCAATGAGGTGGCTGTTACAAGCCCTCACGTTTCAGTCAGTAGGGTGTCAGCTGGTATAGAGACTTGGGGCCATACATGCCAGCAAGTCATTCATTCTGTTCATGGAAAAAATAGGCTGTATCTTAGTATATGGAAGGTAAGCTATGTATATATGTCCAGCTTAACACATGCACCTTCATAAACCAGATAGAAAACAGCATTACTCACAACTATTTCGTGCATTCAGCCATACTGGGGTGCAGTGAAAATAGAACTGATCTGATGTGGAAAGTATCCCTGCATCTGGCCAGCAAACATCTGTATCTAATAGCTCTAATCATCCTGTATGTAACTTCAATAAATCTGCATTATCATGTAAATGAATTACCATTAAAATATGACCAGTCCATAATTCTACCATTGAAGAGGAGGGTCACCATGATAAACGATATTAATTCTTAATAATACCACAGACTATCTCAAAGATAATAACTAATATCTTCTGTTTTGTTTTCACAGGATGTTTATCAAATGACTAGCAATCTTTCACTTCTAAGTGCTTTTGTTGTTCCAGGTAAGGAGAATATTGTGTTGGGACCCTTTGTAACCCACTAGCCTGAGACTCCTTCATTCATGGGTAAATTGATAGTGGTTTGTGGCTTTTATTAAAATGATGCCTCTCAAAATGTGAGCAGAGATAAAACCTAGTTTAGTTGCTTAGTACATATGCCTTAGTACAGGGAAGCGCAGGAGTTACAGTTACTTTAAAATCCATCTGAAACATCTCTGCATTGCACTGGGTTTGGTAGACACGGAAACTAAAGCCAGCTGTTTATGATAGCACATCTTTACAGATATGCAGAACACCATCAGTCCCCCTGAAGTCAGTGAAAGCTCAGTGTAATCATTACCATCTATGAAAATGACATCATTAACACTCGAAAAATAATGTGGGTAACAAGATTTGAAGAGTAAACCTCCAGATACAACCACACATGTACAGTCAGTGAGCAGCTAGGAGCCAGAATAAGTCTTAAAGCTGTATAGATAAGATATGGGCAGCAATCGAATCATGCTCTGTTGAAACCTGTCTCCCCTTCTGGCCTTCCTAATTCTGATGTCTCAGACTATTTAATGTAAACAAACTGGCAAAAGCCTAACCTCTGGGCCCTGTATCAAAGGGCATGGAACAGATTATGCCCACACTGCTTTGCTGTCTTCCACTCAAAGCAAAACATTCTGCTTTAAAGTATCAGCTGGAAACAGTCCCTAACTTGGAGAATTTTCATGCCCAGGCATTGCTTAAGAGAGTGTCAGTTCACATGAGCCAAAAGTATGCCAGGGAGTGTACTGATAAGTCAATAGTAGCAGTGGGCCAGTGCAGTAGGCCAGTGTATGCTTGAGCCTAAGCACTAACCATGAATAGTTTACTAGCACAGAGATAGTTTTTTTAATGTACATGTGTTAATCATTTACATGTGTTCTAGCAATATGGTAAGAAAGTCCAAAGCATCTGTCTTCATTTTTACTCCTCTCTAAAACTGTATGTACTCCAGCTGGCTACAAACATGAAGCAAAGGATTTCAGTAAGTTCACGAAGGTGATAGATTAAAATAATAAATATTTGGAAGCTGCGTCAGAACCACAGTGGAAGGCACTAGGAAAGTCTACTGCTTTGCTAATGTTAAACTATTAATCTGGATTTGCAAAGAGTGTTTACTAATGCAATAAGTCAAAAATATCAGTATATTCCAATAGCTGGGGAAGCTCCCAGTCCAACCAGAGTCTAATTTCTGTGCTCATTTCACAAAATAACCATGGGCAAGTCACTTCACTTCTCTGCTGATAGAATTGAAGATATTTGCAAACTTTAAATTTTACAAGTGAGAAGCCTGTAAAGTGCTAACCAGCATTAGCTGCTGTGAATGTCTGCAGAGAGAAGCAAATGTCCTTTGCTGCTGTAGTCACCGATTTGAGTTGCAAAAGGAGCTGGCTGCTGTGATACGGGCACTACTGAGAAAGAGTCATTGCGGCTGCAGGCATTTGTAAAACATTAAGGGACACAATTTCAATGGATTGCAGAGGGCTTTTCACCACAGAACTTCCTTTGGTTGCAATGGGAACTGACTACTTTTGAAGGCTCAGTTGTGTTGGCATAGCACAATGATGAGGTTTTCATCTCACAGTCATTTGCATGGCAATGATCTATTCCTTCCATCAAGTCTTTCAAATTATGCAAAAACTGGATAATAGAGTGCAATAAAAAATACACCCAGGGACATTATACATACTTTTCAGTAAGCAGGCAATGAAAATGGCATGTGCATTATCTTTGCAGATGAAAATTGCTTCCCAATAGTCTGACTCTAAAAGATGGGGACCTAATGAAATGTCATATCATGGATGATGACTCTGTAAAACTTCCTGGTATTCACCATATTTGAGAATAATGGCAATCACCTCTAACTACTAGAATATAAAAACAGACTGCACAGAATATAAAATCAGTTGTATTTTTGGATCCATATTTTTAGGTACAAACCTAGTCTGTTTCTGATGCAAGAGAAGAGGAATAAGTAAGATACTGTGGAATATCTCACATTTCAGAAGTTCAGTAAAAGTAAAAACCCTGAAACCACACCACCATATCTGTACTCTTCAAAGTAATGTAAGAAATAAGGGTTTGCTGCAGCACTGTAATGAAACTTGATGTTACTGTGCGCTCAGTTCCTTTGGATTTATATGCAGTAGGTGCATACAGCACAATACTTAATTAAAAATAAAATTTGGCTTATGGTGAAAATGCAGATTTTAAGCAGCTAAAATTAGGATGCTCATGGTAAGTATGACCTTACATAGAAAATCTCCCAGGTCTGCAACACTATTCTTGGAAGAGCACTTTGGATTTGTTGTTTAACTCTTGCTCAGGGGTTGGTGGGGCCTGGCTGCTGATTCCATTTATATTCCTGCATGCGTGATACAGTTAGTGCACAATTGTAATCAAATTACTTCCTTTCAATTTTAATTTGAGCCTATTTTTCTCTGATGATATTTCTTTTGCTTGCCATGCCTTTAGATAGTAACACCACAGGAGCAGAAACTTCTTGATATTTGTACGATGCTCTTTGATCAGAGCTTTCTGATTTGAAGGTCCCGAAGTCATGGAATTAAAGATAGACTCATGGTTTTTAATATAGGCAAAGTTTTACTGCTACAGAGTGGTAGACATAATGGAGAATCCAAGGAACGGTTTTATTCAAGAAATTCCATCTTTTGGAGAATAACTCGGTAATGATACAGAGTGCCATTGTCATCAGTTGTGTATTTGAGGAATGCACAATCTGGTAATAACGGGTTTCCTGAGAAGAAGCTATTATGGTCTTATTTACTGTTAACCATTTATTTTGTACTATTCTGGTGGGTTTGGTGCATCTGTTTCACAGATCTGGCTTCCTATCACAACATGTACTAGTTATTACCTGCATTGTTAAAGAAAAAAAAAGACGAAGTGACTCATGAAAGTGACAAAGCAGGAAGCTAGAGCAAATTCAAAGAAAAACTAAAAATTTACATTAAGAAACATTCAGTCTTTTTCACATCTTCAAATTCAGACCCTATTTATGTTTTTTGGTTTGGTGGGGGGTTTTTTGTTTGTTTCTGGGTTTGATTTTGGTTTTGCTTTTATTTTTGGATAAATATATTACTTGTATTACATAAGTAGTTATAGAAAGTTTATGTACCTTGCTGACTGAACATCCCATGACATCCACTGCATGGGAGTAGCCCTTACAGAGTTCATGCAGTGGCTTTTTTTTTCTCCTCACTGTAATTGATTCCTTACAAATTTGTGACTTCTGCCACAAATTGAAAGCCAGTTTATTATTTTATTTGTAGTTATGTTTCAAAATAATTTATGTTGTGGCTCAGAATAACTTGTGGCAGTCATTTTCCCACTAGTCAGTTCCATCTTTATTATTTCAATACTTTTATTAAAATTTCTTTTGCTGTATGTTTTAATTTGTAATCAGTTCTAATTTTATCAAATATTACCTTTTTAAACATTTATTGTGTTTTTGCCATCATTTTTGCTATGCTCAGATTTTTATTGAAAGCCATATTCCAAACTCTTCAGCATCCTGTTAAATTTGGAAACTCATTTTTGATGGCATGTTCTCCCATGCTATGGAGCTCCTACACCACTCTTTCAGAATATGTAAAGTATTTGCACTCAGCTAAGTGGATTTTCAGCACAGTTTGACTTCATTCTGGTGTGATTTTTAACTAGAGGTGCTAAATAGAATCCACTGACTTTATTAGTGATCTTGATAATAAACTCAGTGGAATATATCCCTGGTCTTTGGACATTGTGTGAATTTTGCTAAAATCTGTGTTATGCTGATTTTCACCAGCTGACCTGATGGAATTTTTTTTTTTTTTCTTTCACTGATTTGAAGCTGCTTTGTGGTCATAATCAGGCTTGTAGCATATTTAAAAGCAGACCAAGATCTTCAGGTGTGGAATCTCTGAGATATGTGATTCTGTGGGAGTAACTCATGAGTTTGAATGGTGTACAAAGAGAAACTCATGTTTCTGTCTATTTTATTTTCCTTTAAGTGAATTTTGTATGGTCTCAGCAGCATTTGTTTACCCATAGATGATGTACAGCAAGGCAGGGAGAAAACTCTTTCTCCCAACATGTACACACACTGCCTCTTCAGCCAACCTTCATTTCTACCAGATTTCTTTCTAAGAAGGAATTCTACCTGGAGGTCAGGTAGTAAGGAAAAAAAAGATCAGGTGTCAGAAACTCCATGTTTTGTTCCTGCTTCTTTAATTTTTTCATCTTTCATCTGTGCCAACACTAGTCCTCTTCTATGTGGGACTAAGTGGTAAGGAAAACTCCATTCCTAGTTACCACAAACCCCAAGTGCAACATGAGTAACTGCAGACTAGGAGTCCCTCACCATTAAAGCTCTATTCCTACCTATCTAGACATTGCCAAATCCATCCACTAATTCATGCCTATCATTGCTGACCCAAGCCCTTGTTCTTAATCCAGACTAGACTATCAAATGACTGAAGTCTGCTACCAAAAGTATTAAAAAACATTCCCCCTGGCAGCAGTAGTATTTATTTTATCTTCTCAACATTTCAAGTCCAGTGACTGCTTCTTCAGCCTTTGTTGTTCTTAAACGTAATTTACCCTCAGCCCTAATCCTTTCAGTAGGGCTTTCAGAATAGCCCAAAATCTTGTAGTCATTCAAGAATAAAAATAAGTAGTTTGTTTCACAGCTGCATGACAACCTTTTCTCCTTAGCAATATGAATAAGTTTGTTTGTTGCTCTGGTCTGAAATTGTAAGTCTAGTTCTAACTGTAAACTTAGACCAATGGTGATGATCTCTTTGATGTTTAGTGACAAATTTATTTTTAAAAATGTTTAATCTCATTGTAAATATTCTTGTTAAGAGCTTTAATCTCCATTCATGCTTAACTTAGCTTCTGTGCCAAGGAATAATCATTGCTCATCTAAAAAGACCATGGGTAGTAAGGAACAGAGCTGTGAAAAGCAGGACATCAGAAGCAGGACTAGAAACTGTCTCCTGTCATTTCCATTAGGCACAAACACAGAGCTCATCACTGCTCATCAGGACACATAACTGCAGCTCAGGCTGAACAGCGTTTGGCAGAATAATTGCTCTCTGAACCTGAGCAGGACTTGGTAGAAAGGTTCACTATTCATTTGGACAGTAACTAGCTACAGCAAGTCAAGGGTGTTTCAAGGAATACATATCTCCTTCTCAGATGTGCATGCTGATCCTCAGAGAAAGGGCATTTGATTGCCATGTCCCTCATTTCCTTGTCACGTACATTCTTTGACAATTGGCTATGACCAAGACTTCCCTTCCTTCATCTGAAGTATTTACCATAAGCCAAAGCTGAATGTGCACTGTGGGGCCACGTGGGCCAGTGATCCCCTCACTGAGGCCGAGTGCTGTTTCTAAAGGACAAGTGGCAGCAATGGCAGTGGGCAGACTGTCAGCCTCTGCACGGCTCTCCTGCTGTGGTCCTACGCTCACCAGCCAGGGACTGAAGTGCAAGTCAGTGTCGGAAGAATGCTGAGGTTTTGAAGTGAATTTTTGGAAGGGCTGTTCCAAGACAAAAATTTTACTAGATATTGACATCTGGAAGTTTCCAATCCACCAGTAAAATAAGAACAAAACAAAGCAAAATCAAAAGCCAGCCACTTTAGCTTGGAGGGAAAGCATTCAAAGCAGAAATTAAAGTAACCACAAGACAAAGGATTGCCAGTATTCAAAAGAGAAAAAGGGAGAGGGAAATGAGATACTGCATTAGCAAAAGAAAGTGTCCAAATGTTGTATAGCAGAGTTATTATTACTTTTCAATTCTCATTTTCAGAGTAAGATGGTCAGATCTAATGGCTTGCTTGACCAAAGTTCAATTATTTGGATTCTAGTATGAAAACTAGTTATAGTTTAGGAACTTTTGTACTAGTGTGTAGGATACACACTAGTAGAAATTAGGAATATGGATTTGAGCAGATAATACATATTATTTGTGGAAAGGTGCTGCTATTTGTGGATAGGTGCTGCTATGGCTGCTGTTCCTTTGAACTTTCTAAGGCTGCTAAAGGGGCACATATGCTGTAATCTTAATCTCCATAATTTTTCATACGTCAGACCATGCTGGTCTGTCATTCTATCTGACCATTAAGGGCAAAGTTATGTTTCAATTAAAGTCAATGAGGGATGTTCTATGAATTAAGTGTATCATGGCTCTCAACAATGAAGCAATGAAGACTTTTCTGGAATAGTTATGTTTGCACTATGAAGAAGGGGGCAGTTCCACACATCTGTCTGGTTTTGATGATTTCTCAGACAGACTCCTTGTTCCAGATTATCTTCTCAGAATATATATCCTGTGGTAAAAGATAAGATCTTTTTAAAATGAAACCATAGGAAAACAACATGCCATAATAGAAAACTTGTTATTATGTGAAACATGTTATTGCCTCAGTCTGGTTTTGGTCTCCTCAGTTACCAGTGGTACAGTCTACAGCTACCCCAAAAAGTGTGTCTCCTCATGAAAGGCCAAGGCTCTTACAGGCAGCTATAGCCACAATGGTAAAGTATTACACAATTGCTTCTTTGCAGCATAAGTAACTTTAGTGTACCATGAGGTCCCAGGAGGGGACAAAATAGGAGGAGCAGGACAAAATAATTCAGTCAAAGTGACTCCCATAAAAAACCAGAGAGATGACTGTCTGGGTATAGAAGACATTCACTGAATGGGGAAAGAGTCACTGAATTCCAGTTAAGAGATTCTTGACTTTTAACCAATGGGCTTCCCTTGCTAGGTTTTTGGTCTGGATGTTACTTTAGGCCTATGTTCTTTACAGTGGTCACTTCTATAGATTGTGCCACTAGTAGCCACAATATATGTGTCTATGTAACTGTGATAATTTTATATTTCTTTGACCTAACAATAAAAATAGAATTGCCAATTAAAATGAAAGGACATGAGGAAACAAATTCATTTCATACTTTCCTCATTTTTTTGGAAAAAAGGCTTTGCAAGCTTGCCCCAAAACTAGAAGGGACTTTGCTGCTTCACACTTTATTATAGTAAGTGCTTTAGAAAAGCTGTGCTTTTTACATTGCAGTAGCTCTTCAAAGTTGTAAAAAGAATGCAGACAATAGCCTTCTGGTTTTAGTACAAGGTATTCATAAAATGGTTTTCTTTGAAGGAGATAATGTTCTTTTTTTTTTTTTTTTTATGTTCTTCTTTCTTTTTTTTCAGAGTAGATAGCTGATGATTATTAATCAACACCGGTTTTTTATCACAGAATTCAGTAAAGGGAAGCCAAAACCACTCTCATCTCTACTCAACACCCAGTGCAGCCAGAAGGAAAGAAGAAAACACATTTCTTTCTACTATAAGGTGGCAGAGGGACCATAATTCAACAACAAAAACCAAAAATTAGAGCTCAGGCAAACCATAACTAGCCAGTTTGGATTTCTGCTCAGCTTTGCGTAACTTGGGTGTAGAACTGAATGTTCTTGTGGCTTAGTTGTCTATTCAAATACTTACGTGACTCCAGTTGCCTGCATCTGATTTATGTGTTTTCAAGAAAACACACTATGATTTAGATCTTTCTTAATTTTAGAGATGTCGTTGGGAAGCAGAAACAGGGAGGAATAAATTCTTTAAAGTAACTGGGATTTTGGCTGCCTTCCTGGGTAGTTCTGATTAGAAATGTTTGTTCAAGGATTGATTTCCTAAGGATTGCTGCTAGGATCACACTACCTCTTGAAAAGCATATTTTAAGTGCTTCAAAATAACTTTCCCACAGAACTGAAGGATAGGTACTTCTGAAAATGTAGGCCTAAGCTAAGGTCACATGGAATTTGCAGCAGCAGCAAATAAATGAGCCTCACAGGACCCCAGTTCAAACTTACCCACTTCTTCATGTTGTAAGGCAGGATAATTCCTGCCCATGGGAGGTCTCCAAACTCTAACTCTGTCTTTGCACCCAAATCAGAAGGTCCTAAGGAACAGAAAAATGGGGTTTTTTAAGCCCATGTGTGCAGGAGCAAGAACTTTGGCTTTAAATTTGGATATAAATTTATTACAATGGGTGACTTCAAACTCCAAAAAAAAATGAGTTGTCAAAACCATGGTGTCACTATCAAAGGGGGAAAGGCACTTTTTTGCAAACTACTTATATAGTAGCATTAGTCCACAGAGTTTTGGAAAATAAGCCAAGGAAAATCTAGATTCCTTAGCTGGCCACATGAAGTTTCACATAGCTGAGCAATCTGTAGTGTGGAAGTTACTGAGAGTTGCTGGGAAGCACTGTGTCATACATTTGCAAATTGTTTAAAATATACCTCACTTAAAGACTAATTGCATCAGCCTCAGAGCAAAAAATTAGTAACTGCTTTTGAAAAATATTTCAGACCTTCTTGCTTGAGAAATAGCCAGTAATAACAGAAAGAGGTCTGTAATAAAATGTATGGAGTAACTCTAAATAACCAATAAATGGCTCATTAATTAATATAAATGTTTCCATTGGTTTCAGAGTCCATTTTACTGAACTGATTTGGTTTTGCTTTCCTGTATTTCAGAGAGTTAAGTGATTAAATATGTGAATGCATGGGTCCTATCTGTGCCATATTATTTACTTTTTGAGGGCCTGTAAAAATCCATTTTCTTTTTCCTGCTTTTGTGACAAGAGGTGCCAGAAGAACAGCAAGTTCTGAAATGCCATCTGGGAAATTTTAACTGTAAACAATTGTGCATATTTTCCCCCAAACTGGAAAGAAGTTAATATTGCTGTTTATATTTCATTTAGAATCTGTAGCCTTTTGTTATTGTTTTGTTTTAATAAACATTTCGAGGGAGGGTCCTGCCACATTTTTTTATTTCTCCCCCCAAAAAACCTCCCAGAAGGCAAAGAACTGTGAAGAAAAAAAAAAAAAAAAAAAAAAAAAAAAAAAAAAAAAAAAAAAAAAAAAAGAAGAAGTGAAAAGAAAAAAAGAAGTGAGAATTTTTGTTAAGCCAACAAAATAGTTTAAAACTTGGAGTATGGTTCTTCTACCTTCATTTTGACTACAGTGAGTATTCCTTCACAATGCTGTGCCTAAGGATATGAGCTTGACAGGAACATCACATTCTCCCAGAAGCACTGAGCCTGAAATTATGAAGCCCTGTTGATGGCATATTGTTTAGGGAGCTTTCATTTGTTAAGATGCATTAAGTTAAATTTGTTTTGATGCACTGAAATGGAATGGATGCCTGGCAAGTCTAGACAGTGGCAGTGCAGGGCTTTTACAATAAAAAAACATCATTCCTTTTTCAGTGTGTGTGAAGAGCTTCGTGTGCTGATGTAGCTAATCCATGTATTGGGTTTTCAAAGGCTGCTGGGAACCATGTACACCCTAACATGGCACAAGAAGAATCAACAAAGTTCTGTGACTGCAGCTTTTCTGTTGTTATTTGTTTATAAAGGGAAGAGCTTTAGTTGCATCCGGACAAGGCAGGGATGGGTTTGCAAAATTCCTGGATGAAGGGAAAAAGCACAGAGAAGTTTCCACTCTGCAAATTGAGTTGTGTATTGATTGAATAGAACTGATGGAGAAGAGTGGCAAAATTCAGGAGCAGAGTGACAGAATGAGAGGAGAAAACACATGTGTCTTGACTGGGAGTCTGCTGCTAGACACAAACCAGCAGGGAATGGATGGTTGCCTCTGTGCTTCATTGCCCTTCTCCTTGCACAGATTAGCCATATACCTAGTCCAGGCTCTTTAGACTGTATCAGCTAAAAGAGACTCATAGTTTTGAGCTGCAGCAATCGGCTTTCATCTTCTCTTCTGACTGTGCTTCAATGACCAGCTGTGTATTTTCATCACTTTCTATTACTGGTTTGGGTGAAGTAGAGATGATTCCAGACCACAACCAAAGGGGTACAACCTCTACAGTGAGCTTGAAATCCAGAATCCTGGCCCAGCTGCTGCTGTATGCTCAGCCCTAGCACTGGAACTGTGATGAGACGTAGATCCCTGGCCAAACCCAAATCCGGGGTTGTATGGTTTTACCTCAGCTACAATTTTAAAACAATAAGTTCTTCTGAACTAGCTGATCCTAGTAGCTGCACTCTCTGACAAACACAGAGTCTCTTCTGCTTTCATCCCCAGCAGCCCTGTAGGACAGAACAGTGCTATTATCTGAATTTTATTACTGGCAAATCTGAGGCATAAAGTGAACTTATGCATGTATGTGTATGCAGGAAAGGAAGGTACTTCCTAATACTTGATTACCTATTGTTGTTTCTAGCAACAACACTTGGTTACCCATTGTTGTTTCTAGCAGCAGGAATGCTTCATGACTTCATGAGCATGGTGGTGTTTTGTCAAAGGTTGGACTTCATGATCTTGGACATCTTTTTCAGCCTTAATAATTCTATGATTCTGTGGGTGGCAGTGGGCACACAACTGGGAGTGCTCAGCCTGGGTGCTTACCCATTACCTGTAGCAGGAACCCAGTGCACACAGGTAGAAAGTAGAGATGGACACATTAAAAAATGTTGAGATGGTACTGCCCTCATTCTGGCGTTGCCCTGTCTCCCTGCCAGTCATCACACAGAGCAGCTCACATTCCTGCAGCTTACCTTGGAGCTGAAATGACAAAGAAGAGAACAATAATTTGGCAGCAAAGATACACATGAGGAAGCCTGGCAGAAGAAAGCTTAGTTCTTACATTTTAACAATTTTTATGATAAAAAACTTCAGGATCAAAATGTCCCTTGGAAAGATGTGGCATTGTCTCCTGTCCGAGAGGAGCTGTTGGACTACATCCCAAGCTGCTCCAGCATGCCAGTGGCAGTACTCACTTCAAAAACAGAGACAGAAATTTGAAACTGGGAGAAAGACATCATTTGAGATAGTCCTGGGGAAGGGTACTGGATTGGATGCCAGGAGGTAAGGCTTCTATTTCCAGCTCCACTGTTTACCATCCTGATTTCACGTGAGCTTCTTTAGTAAAAGGATTCTTGTTATGTGTCTGTGCAATTTTTAGTATTGCTGGGCTGCTGTATCATTTGGCAATACCATAAACTGAAACATTTTTATTTCAACCAGATACTGATTCTTCTTTGACCAATTCCCACCTCTTTTTGTTGAAAGAACTTTCAGCTAAGAAATTAGAGAAGAAAACTTAAACCACAATGTCTTTATTTAACTCCAAGAACAACTTACAGGATTTCATTAAAATATTTATGCGCTAATCAAAATTCAAGTAACAAAACAATCTTGCTGTTCTTATCACCAGACTAATAATAATAATAATAATAATAATAATAATAATAATAATAATAATAATAATAATAATAATAATAACAACAACAATTCAATAATTTTAAAAAGTAGCAAATACTGTATGGGTTTACATATTTCAGCTCTCTGCCAGAAAGGAAATTACAGAATTGTATTAAAAACAAACAAACAAAAAGCCCAAACTCAACCAAACAAAAAACCTCGAACAGCAAAAACCAACTACAATGATATCCAAACTTTCCCTCTTTTTTTCATCTAGAGCCATGGAAAATTAGTGGATAATTTACATAAATTTTTTCATAATCTCCTATGGTCAACAATTTTTATGTGGTCACATGTTATGGGATGTTTGAAATATCTTTTATGACTAAGTTGTCTTTTATTTTCCATTTGCTGTGCTGTTTGCTCATACCAAACTGGGAGAGGAAAGGACTATCTTATTGCAACGCAAGCCTAAACTGCAGCATCTCATTATAGACACAGGAGCAATTAGTAGAGCAGGATGAAGACCTATTTTACCAAATATTTCTTCCATTTTCTGGATTTTTCTTTTTCTCCATTTCTGGCTCTTATTTTCCAAATCCTTGCTCAGGATTAAGTGCTAGCCTTATATAAGGTGTCGAGTTATGACACAGATGCAGGGCACAATGATTTCACCATAATAATCCTATGCAGAAAAACAAAAGTATGACACATGGAAACATATTTTTATTTTCATTATTATGAAAAGATGGGTAAATATTCAAAACATTCCAAGAATATGCTGAGAAACTGCAATGAAAGTAGGCTAAAGCAAAATAAGGCAAAAAAAGAGAAAAAGACAGCTTGTAATTTGGCACCATATAAATAATCACAGAATGTTTCAGCTTCATCATAACAATTATTTTAAACAGAAAACAGTCCCTTTGAACAGGTGTGACATCTAGTTAGCTATGACTAGACTAGGACCATAAATGTCAATTTTGAAAATGAGCAATTGTGAGATAATTGTCTCAGATGTGCAAGTCTGGACTTGAAAACCAAGAGGATCTCATATGCAGTAATGTCATGTCTGACATTGATTTCCAGTAGGTAAGTCATCTAATGGACAAATTATTCATCAGTTCAGTAGGCAAATAGCTATCAAATCAGACCATTTTGCCCCTGTTCCCCTATAATAAAAGACAGAAAATAGCTACTGACAAGGATTTTCTTGTAAAACTGTCAGAAACTGTCCAGCAGCCCAGAGCTCTGGTTTAAATATGATCTTTACCTACTTGAAATGACACAGTGACTGTTCCAATTCATGTTAGCAGAGAAACTGAGATCAAGAGCTTTTATGCTAGCATAGTCCAGGGACATGTGGATTCTATTTGCCCAGCAATTGTGAATAATAAATAAACTAAGTCACAATTTGTTGGTAGAGCATTTATGGTCAAAAAAGAAGACAGAGATTTGCCAAAACTATTATTCTCATAGTTTGAATCCACAGATAGTTTAGTTGCTATTTCCTAGTGTCTCTATGATGCTTTAGGCCAGCAATTCCTGACCTGTGGTTTATGGACCAGTGGTGGTCCATAAAGCAATGATAAATGGGTCTGTAGCTGGTTTCTCTAACTACATCACCTTTGTTGTCTTTCCAATGGAAACTTGGATGAGAAGGGTGGGGCAGAGAGAAATTCTGAGAATTGACAGTGACAAAAAATTCAGAGTCCACCATACTGAAATATATAATATAGCCTTTTAAAAGATTGTGATATATTTATTTCAAAGGTGACATGTGCTGAGACAGCATTCACAATTCAGGTGTGCTCTGAGCTGAGCCATTTCCCAGCCTCCACAGGTCCCAACGGGGCATTGTCTTAGTGTCACCATGGAACGTCTCGTCTGCAGAAACCACACATTCTGGAGAAATCAGGTCCAGTGTCTCTGGCACTGACTAATGCACACCACTGGAGAAAAAAAAGGTTGACAGTTAATGTAGAAGGCTAATTGTTCAGAACTTTATGAGGTAGGAGAGAGGGAAAGAGAAAGAATTCTATTTTCGCAAGTAATCTGTGGCACATACAGCCCACAAACAGACAGTTTATGCCCTGAAGCTTGGTCTGATTAGAGCAATCATGATCTCTGCCTAACAAGGCTAAATATGTGACTGGTCATAAAATGATCTAAGCCTTTAATTAGTACCCAGCACTAGTTATTCTTACTTTATGTCGTTCTGGGGTGGTCAGTTTTAACAGGTCAATTTAATGCTGTTCAGAAATATTTCCATCTCTTGCTTTTAAAATTTTCTGCCCTGTAGTGTCAACAACTCTCGTCATGTCTGGTATTAAAAGGGAGGATCAGTCTTCTGGAAAGCAATTGTTTTCAAAATGTGAACCACTAGTATTTATAGGAGTGCAACTGATGATTCTCAGTGTCACTGAAGATACAGAACATCTTCCTTGCATTATTTGATAACAAAGCAGTACTCAATAGCAAAACAAGATGCCCCTTGGTTCTAAGAAAGCTTTCTCCATTAGACTGTGGAGCTCTTTTGCTACTTGCTTTCTAGGTACTACTTATTTAAGTTTAAAAGACTGACGCTTTGCACATAGAGTAAACCCAGTGTATGCTTCAAAAGTGACATATTGCCTTCCTAGAGATTGCATTTTCCTTTACTGTTTCTATGAATCTAAAGGGGAAAAAAGAGTAGCATGAAAATAACTATTCACTGTATAGTATCTATATGTTCATCATAGACCAGGTCTTCCTTATGTCAAGAGCAGTAAAATCACAGAAAAGGACAGTGTCTCTTTCTTAAAAGATACTGTTTAAAATAAGAAATAATGATGAAAAAAACATGAA
Source organism: Cettia cetti (assembly GCA_013401135.1). NCBI lineage: Eukaryota > Metazoa > Chordata > Aves > Passeriformes > Sylviidae > Cettia > Cettia cetti. The sequence continues at coordinate 36,384 of VZUI01064637.1, read as the reverse complement.
ATGATTTTTGAATAAGGCGTAAATTTAAAGCTCAGTAGAGACTGCAGAAAAAATTCCATGTGGAATTCCTTTTTCTGAGTACAGATAAATAATTCATATAAATTTGATTCTTACTGTGTTATCTGATGGTCGGGAAAAGGTCCCAGCTACTTTCCTTTTCTCTATCTTGCGGCTTACATTATTAAATCACAAATAGATCACAAATGTTTTCTCTTTTTCCACTTGTTTAGTGGAGTAATTCTTCTAGTCATCTCCTTTTACATATTTTTTTCAGTTGCCTAATAGCATGTCAGCTGTTGCAAATGCTCTGGCTTCACTTACAAAAAGTTCTAGATATTTCCATTTTCTCTGTAGAATAACTTTATAAATAAAAGGTTGCTGAACTCTGGCTGATCTAAGAATTTGATTTAAATTCATTCCATTTAATCCCTAGTACTTTCCTATGGCATTTATTTTCAAAGGCATTTAGACATCTGTTGGTACTTTTGGTAGTTTCCAGCTGTTAGATCCATATAAGAAGGTAAAAATTACATAGTTTTGCAATTGGATTATAGATTTGGGGTAACCAATTTTTGTTTAATTTATGGATGAAGTAGCTGCCTTGTCAGATTTGACTTTATTCATTTAGATGTTCATAGTCAGTGCTTTTAAACCATATCTTTTCTTTTTTCTCTCTCTCTGTTTCATTCCCTCTTTCCCTTACTAAAGAACCCAGGAAGCCTCTGGCTCCAAGAATCATTTGAAGTGGCTTTGGCTAGAAAAAGCTCAATATATTTTCAAAAGTGGTATTCATCAAATATTTCTAAAAGATCCCTGATTTTTTGCACAGTCACAAGAATTAGTATGTATTACTCATGTTATTTGGTTTCAAGAAAGATGAAGAAAAGAATATAAAGGCAATAAGCAAAAATTATGAGAACTTGCTGCATTGTACAGGTATGTAGGGAATCATGGGGAATGAATGAGAGGATATTGGTCAGTAATTTAGACTCTGGTCTTGGTATAGCAACAGGCTGAAACTTTGAAGAGAGTCTTAAAAGTATCCTCAGATGACCCAATGCAGACTGTTATCTAGTCATTCAGGCTAATTGTTCAAAGAAAGAGTACCCTCAGGTACATAATTTCTTTATGCACCATTGGATATGGAAACTTTAATTCTGTTATCTGATTAAATTGTCTCAGCTTTGAGAAAAGTTACATGGTTCTGATGAAATCAGGTATATGAAAATGTTTGAAAATTTAATTGAACATTGTATTAGTAAATTGTCTATTGTGTAAAAACTGTAACTTTTGGCCACAGTTTAAAATTTCTCCAGATATATGACATCTTTAGAACTAAAGAGATACTACTATGTAAAATCGGAGAGAAAAGGTCATGGTTTAAATCCCAAGTTCACTTCAAGTTTTCATTTTTATCTATAAAGCAATTCAATCCCATTTAGCTTCTGAAATTAGCTCTCATTTTCATTGTAGGCTTGGAATGATGAGACTTTGATAACACTAAAAGTCCTAACACAGGGGCAGCACATCAGTATTTTTTCATTGGTACAGTTTTTGCAAGCCTTTTTCAAGGATTGAACCTTCCATTTAATATGGTGGCTGCAGCCATCACTTGTCTAGGTTTGCTATAACCTTTGAACTTCAGAGAAAGCATTACCAGGAACCTAGGCACACATCTTTTATTCCAAAGAGGATGCTGTGAACACATATCAGAAGACTGTAAGACAGGTCATCCACCATTGGTGTGCCTCAAAGTTCTAAGCCTAGATCCTAAAATCCTCAAAAAAAGTCTAGGAAGTGTAGTGAAAGATTTAACAACTTTTTTTTTTTTTTTTTTTACTTAGTATCAAAGATCCAGATCCCCAGTAGTATTAAAATGGGCACTCTTATTAAAAGATCTTATCATTACTTTTGTGGGACTGTAGCATGACTTTCTTTGGGGAATCTGGGTTTCTGTACTAAAAAGGACTCCCCAGCTATTATTATGTCAAGCTTTAAAGGTGTAGGATAGAAAATGAATTTTACTATGTGCATATTTGCTGAAACTTTTGTGTTGCTAACCACTTACTTCTGCTTCATATTAATGGATTTTCTTTCTTATCCTAAAAAAAAAATCTCTTGTTTAAAAACATATGTTGTTTCAAATATATTGAACTGCCTGGCTTTCAGCACTTTCAGAAGATGTTATTTTCCTCCTTCTCTTTTATTGCCTGAGTTCAGTCCTTGTTAATATTAAAACAAATCTCTTGGCACCAAATGCAGTCTCCCTGATCCCTGTTTTTTGTTAGCCACTGTTTGAAAAACTTGTTAGCTTGGTGTTGGGCACTCATTAAACTTTCAACTTACACAAGCTGCCTCCCAGCTCTGACAGATTATCAGTGCTGCAGTGTGTACATGTGTGAGCATATGTTTGCGTGTGTGTGTTTGAGTGTGTGACTTACTGACCTGTGTGCAAAGCCAATAAAACCATAAAAGAAATGCATACCCCCCCTTCACACCCCAAATCCAGGGTGTAATTTCTCCCTTCCATCTGTGGTGTACAGAATCCAGCAGTGATCCCATACAGGGCTCCATTCTGCTCTCAAACAATGGGCTGCTGTTCAGTCCATATTATCATGTATTACCTTAGCTGTGGAAACTTCTCATTACTAAGTTAATAAAATATTATTCTTCCTTACCCCAAAATTTTTCACAACATGCATCACAAAAAGATGCATGTCTTTGCATTCAGAATGATCAATATCTCTGCTAATATATGCAGGTAGTCACATGTTCTTTGCTTTATTTTTTTATTATTTTTTAAATTTTTTTCTTTTTTTTTAAAGCAGGGCTACAGGAAGCACTGAAGACGAGAGGGATTCTGTTTTTCCAAAGGTCAGGCTTGGATATGCCAATAGTTGCCTGGCTTGCATATGTGGAAAACCAGCACAGCAGCTCTTTATTTTTTAATCTCTGTGTGACATTTTATGTTTTATTTTAATTACACATCCCTTTTCCTAACACTTGTGTGCTGTTCTGGAAAAAAAAAAAAAAGAAGAAAAAGGAGAAGTCCTTAGAGAGGAATGAAAAAAGTAGAGACACCTCTGTGCAATGCATCAGAACAAAAGGAAGAACTTAAGATGCTTTCCTCTATTTCAGTTCTCCATCCATGACCCTGTAACCAAAGAGATTGAATTTTAGCAAAAGAAAGCATCAGGAATTTGAAATACGTACATACAGGTCCTCCATTTTAGAGTAAATCAGCAGTGATTGCCACCAGTGAGGAATGTTGGTTGGTGAGGCTGTACTGGTGTACACCTGCAGAGGAGACAGGCTGAGACATCTGGAACACTGGTTCAATCTTAGAGCACTGTTCCGATATATCCGTTAAGAATGAATCCCATGAAATTGTGGGAGCTTGTAACAATAACAGAGAGGTTTAAATCAGACCTCTTCAATGTATCTTAACTTGCTTGTCTTCTGAATTTGTTCCCCTGGCTATTCATCTCTCAATAGCTACTTGTACTGAAAAGTATCAATATTTATATTGGGATGTGTTGTCCAATGGTTGATTATTTTTTGTGGTTTGTGCTTGAGCTGAAGTTCAAGATAATGAGGGCTTTTCCCTTCCTCTTACTTACTCGTCTTCTGCTCATGGTGAGGAGGTTTAGATGGTTTCAGCTAAAAAAAGCCCCAAACAAAAACAAACCCCTAACCAGTTTTGATGAATACATTTTAGAAGATTTTGGCAGTAGCTTATGAAATGCACAGTACTTAGGTTGTTCTTTCCAGAGTAACTCCATCTCCAAAATAATCCTAGCTCTGACCTTCCAGAGAACATTCCATGCCAGTGGCAGGAAGGTGCCAGATCAACAGTCCCTGCCTGGCCTGGCCAGGCAGGCTGTGAGGCCTGAGCTCAAGCAGGAATATCCTTGGACTGAGAACCACTTCAATACATATGGCAGGCTGGGCACAGATCCACAGTGGCAAGTGGAGGTCTCTGGGCTGTAGACCCTAAATGGCAATCCTTGATCATGTGTAAAGGCTAGCTCAGGGCAGGGAATTAAATAGAATTGCCATCCTGCTTGTTCAAGTCAGGGAATGCTTTGACCCCTGCCGTTCCATCAGCCTTTTTTTTCAGGCTGCCTATTTTTGTGCATTGCCTTCTTTTTTCCCTCTATGTGCATCTCGTATTTGGAGATGGGAATTTCTAAAGAGCTCCTGCTCTATTGTGGCCTGTAGGTGCAGAGCACACACAGCAGAGCCCAAGCCTACTGAGGAGTTCCAAGTAGCAGCTTTATATTACTGAGCAGTTCCAGGCAGCTGCTTTTCCCTGTGTCTATCTGGGCATACCACTGAGATGTACCTTCGTGACTCCTATGAGGTGTAAGAATCTCTTGGTTCAGGCTGACTAAACTTCTTTACATGGTGGACATAGTTCCCATGCCCATGCATCAGTATGTTTTAAAACTAGCCTTGTGTTTGCCAGGATTAAACTATATGTATGCTGTTTTACCTGCTTGTTGAAGTTGTGTACTTAAATTCATAGGTTAGCTAAATTAATCTCTGTATTAAAGGATGAAAGATCAATAACAAGACCATGTTTAAATGTTATTTCATTATCTTGACCAAGCAGTCATTCCAGAGAAGCATTGATGAGTTAAAATAAGGCCAAATGTTACATGAATGAAATTCTCTTTCCATTTGCTGACACAGCTACATATTTAGCTATCACAGTCTCTAAGAGACAGGCATCCAAATAGGTCAAATCTTCTTAAATCCCCTAGTAAAAACAGTGGATGTGCACCCTGCTTAAATAAAGAATGCCACACTATTTTCCTGAGGCATTGTTTTTGTTCTTTATAGCTTTCTTGTTTAACTAATATAAACCAAAGCTGATACAGGCTGGTCTTGCACAGCTCACTGGATGCACCTTATTTCTGTGGAACTGAATAGCTTCATTATATTTTTTGTGTTTGTTAAGGTGTCTTTCTTTAACTCCCACAGTTATATGAAATTTCATCTCTAGTTATTTTACAAAACATCCTGCTTTTCTGGGTGTAAAAAATTTTTGTAGCACAGCTTGATACCCTTGAACTCTGATAGCTCAAAGCTCAAAACAACATTAATTAAAAATTATTTTTGCACTTAATCTCAGTTTTTAAGACTCACATAATACAGGTTTAGGCTTACAAATTCCTGAATCATGATTTTTAGTATGTTTGATTTGCCAGCAATAAGGTTGGCACTGAAAATGAATTTTAGTTCTGGGAAATAATTTTGAATCCTCAGAAACAATTGTCCCAAAAAACTTTCAAAGATTGGAAATAAAGCTGTTTATAAAAATATTTTAATTTTACTGAATCACCAAGTTCTGAGAAAAAATTATTTATTTGGGTACTTCTGCTTGGTTCCACTTTGCAGTACTACTCTTGACTTGAAATTCATAATTTTCTTTCTGGAACATCAATCACTTTTGGAAAGACCTCTCATGCCTTCTTCATTAATCTTCCCATTTTTGCAAGATGTTGCTTCTTCTTTCTGTGGAGTTTACTGTGTGTGGAGTAAAGAGGGTGTTTGCCTCACCACTGTTATCCACACTGCTGCTACAGAAACTCAAGGAGAGCATTGCCATTGATATCGATGATAACTGGCTGTAAATGAGTGTTATCCTCACTATCTGCTTGCTTCATCTGTTGTGTTAGCAGAGATTATTCCATTGCTTGTCACCAGCAGGAAGGAATTGGTTTTTATAGATCTTTTCAAGCTGAACTGTTTTCCAAACAGGATAGGGAAAGGAATATTAGGCAAGAGGGAAAAAAAAAATGGGTGGGGCAGGGATTTCCTCTTTCCTGTTTTAGCTTTGACATAGAACAAAGTAGAATCCCTCATCAGTGCATCTCAGGTGCAAATATTTGTTGTTATTGGAGAACAGTGAATGTAGGGGGTGGCACCTGTGACCTGGCCTGACCTAATGGTAGCACACTGAATCACGGGAATGGGACACATATATTTATTGAATATGCCAGTACTGCTGGAAGTTTGTTAACAAAAGAAACAACCTACTCCAGAGAAACTAAGATGGAGACTTTTGGAGGATGTCTTTGAGGTGGTGGTTTGTACAAATGCAGATTAGGACTCCTGGTTTAGTCTTATTTTTTAGCTGTGTTAAGGAGATTGCAGATTCTTTCTAATCCAAATGGAAAATGTTCTTGTACTCTCAGCATGGATTTTATTGCCTTTTGTCCACATTGTGGCAAATTATTGCATGGTAATAAAACAAGTATAGAAAAATACCACAGTCATCCCAGTCAAGGAATTTCAAAACTTGGAGACTATATCAGAGGGGTTTTTTAGTTCTATATTAGTATGTAGGCAAGGTGGATAACTCAGTAAGGTTTCTTATCTCCAATTTCTATTTTTTGTTCCCAGAAATCCTGTGACAGTGCTGGAAGGTTTCCCTCTTTCAGTTCTTGGCAAATTCTGTGTCATATCTTTGGGTTTCAGAAAGGAACACTAAGAAGGAGAAACCATCCTTGTGTCTCTCTGGTTTTTGTGTGACCTAAGACTAATTTAAAATGGTAAATTGAGGTAAGTGCAAAAGTTGTGACTTCAGTTTAAAAAAAAACCCTGATTTTCTCTACATGTTTATCTTTAATGCCTCCCAACACTATTTTACAATCCTCCGTCTTTCCTCTTGGAAACTGAAGAGGTAAAAGCTAACTCGGTGTGGACTCTGCCCTGATTGCAGCAATTCTGTGGTTTTGTCGCATGGGATTTAGCTTGAAGTTCTTGGTTGCATCTCTTTTCCCCATTCATGCTGGTTCAATATCCTGTCCATTTAAAAATAAATAAATAAATAAGAAAACCCAAAAGTTTTGTCTTGCAGCATGCAAACCAGATGTTTTTGAGATTGAGGAGGGGATTTTTAGTGGAGTTTGAGTGGAGTAGATTCTGTCATCCCTCGCAGTGCTTAGTAAGGACAAAAACATAACTAGAACATTACAGTGCAGAAGGACCAGGCATTTTTTGTCTTGTAACTTCCAGCAGCATTCCCCTAAACTCTTCCTCAGCTTGTTCCTTTTCTTCATATGCTGTTGTTTTAGCTGGCCTGGCAGGCCACCTTCTGCAAGAGAACAAGCTGTTGATTGTGCAAAAGGACAATATTGCTCCCTTGAATAGCACAACTAATTCCACTCTTGTAGCCAGAAAGCAGGAATAGGGGAGTCCAATCTCCTTCTTTCTTTTGAAAGATGAGAATCTCCAGATGTGTGCAGGAAAAATTGCCTCTGAGTTCTGTCAGTTCAGGGATTGTCATTGCCCTTAAGAAGGAGATACAGGAATAGGACATATCCCATCCCCTTGCCTCTCTCATTTACCTCTTATGCTTCCCTTCTTCATCTTTCAAGCCCTTCTCATGTATTTCCAGGGGCACCTGTGGTGTTAGTCTTCACCTTCCAAGATATGTCTCAATTGTATCTTTTATTGCTAGCAGTCATCTGAAAAAGGCAAATTTATTTCATGAGAGAATCTGAAGGTGTGAAAAATACTTCCATTTAACTTTCAAATAGCTGACATTTGTATTCTTAAAAATACACATCAAACTAAGTAAAAATATGTTAGAGTGAAATTATTCCTCTGTTTTCTCTCCTTCAAAGAGAGAAATGTAAGTGAGAGAGTCTGAAAATATTAAATGAAGAATCATGACTACAGCTTAAGTTCTGTGGAAGAAATACACATTCAATTGATGTAATGTTCTGTCAGTAAAAACGTTGAAGCTAAATGTCTCAACTGGTCTGTAAAGCACATTCCTCTTTCCAACAGTCATTGAACTGAGGGCATCAGGATCGCAGGCTGTGGGGAGAATGGGCATCAGCCATCTGCCTCAACCTGCAAAACTATTTTTTGAACAACATTTAATTATTAGAAGTGGTTCTTCTAGATAATTTAATGAAACCTGATGTCCTGTCTGACCTTCTCTGGACATAGCACTTCAGTAGCTGTACTTCTGGTTTGTTTCATTAAGGAAATTGTTATTTTTGGTTCACAAATATGTTATCATCTTGACCTTTCCATCTGCCACTCATATGAACCCTCCAGTGCTCTACATTATGCATTGCATTTATTCACTTGTGCTGTTCAGCTTGCTGAATATAGCTGGTATTTTAAAGCACCTTGATGCAAATTAAACCTTTACTTTGAAAAGTTTTACTTTGAAGTACTGAATGTTGAAGTTGTTTTTAGCTGAGAACCTGCTGGATAGAAACAGCAGGAATGAAGAGGGATGCCATCTTTCTGCCCTGTTGAATTGCTGTCTTGATTACATATATTTCACTTGTGGATTTAGTTACATGACACCTCCTAACCACCACTGCACAACAAAATTATATAATTTCCATAACTCTATCATTTGAGATTAAAACTGAGGTAAAATACATAATTTTTAGAGATTAGTGTCAAATCCATTTAGAATCTGAATTTTTATACTTATAATAATATGTTAATTACCAAATTATCAGCATGACAACCTTCGCACCTCCTTTAAAGCTGCAGTGGAAAGTAAGTAAACAAGGTTTGGAAATGCTCTTGGCTGACTTTCTTACAGGGGAAGACACAACAGATCATTCCAGCTTTTATTGCCTTTTTTTTTTTTTTTCCAAAGCACAAAAAGTATTAAATCTTCATGGAGTGCTGTGCAGTGATGGAAATGTCATAAGTATGCTTTTCTGGACATCTCCAACAAGTACCACATTTTGTCATGCCTTTTCATGTTCTTTTGAATGCCATTTTAAGGGTCCAGTATGGGGAGAACCTCCTTTTCTCTCAAATATTTATGCCATTGTTGAATAATGTTTATAGTGATTTTTGTGGGTATGATCCAATATTCCTCTGAATCATCTGCATGACTGATTTTCCAGCTTCCACCAAGCTGTCCAGTTGTAGGAGGAATTCCAAAAGTGTCATTGTCCGAATCTAACTGTACACCACGTTACACCACAGGTGTCTTGATGAGGGGCACTAGCTGCTTGTTTTTCTCTAAATAACTGCTAACAGATGACCACTGTTATCATTTGTACAGTAGTAGCATTCAGAGTGATCCGTCATGCACCACTGTGCAGTGCTCCACAGAACAAAAAGCTCTTGGATTTTAACTCCAACAGCTTAAAACCTTGTCTGTCTGTAGTGAAGGCTGTTGACTGCAGCTTGAGTGTACACAGGTAAGTTAATTTTCAGCGAGATAGCTTATTATCTGGGTAACTCTTAATACAGTAGCTGAAGCAAAGGGACAGGAAAGTGACATCTCCAAGATTATTTAAATCCTACAGTACGGGAAAACTCCAAATCTTTTGAGATCTTTTGTAATTCTCCACCTACCAGGCTGCACACATACTGTTTGTTAATTCTACTATGTTCCAGGTGATTCAATGATAAACATAAGCCCCACTGCATCTGAATTATAGTGCAGGTTTTGAGAGAGGTATTTCTCCTATGCACTATCTCATGGCTAGAAAATCCTATTAGGTGCACACAGCACTGGGGAGCTTGTTGATCTGTAGCAACAGGCTTCTGGCATAATAATTTCCTGATAATTTCCTCATGTCTGAAAATGGCACGATACAGTAACATTCACCAGAGGCAGAGAGAGTGGTGTCTATTGTGGCTGTCCTATCAGTTAATAATATCCCCACTGCTTGATGTGTCAAAAGAAGACAAAGGCTTGACTTTCCCTGGGGTTTCTCATGTGGCAGAGGGAAATACCTGGCAGTTTTACATGGACTTAGTTATTCAGCAGTGGAAGCTGTGATCATGAGCTGGCTTCATCTGGTTTCAATCACTCACTTCTCTCTCTCACTCTCTCTGCTGAATGTTCCTATGTTCATGGAATATTTTTGCAACTGTGTTCCTTTGGCATTACCTTTCCAGCCCACAGCAGCAGGATTGCAGAAATAAAAGAAATGCCTTCATCAAAGTAGATTTTGGAATTAATAAGTTGTTATCAACATTATAGTAGCTTTTATGGCTACCCTGGCAGCAAACTTGTTCTACTTTTCTTGCAGGGAAGTGCATCTTAACCTTTCCCAGCTCTAACCTCAGTGAAATTTAAAACAATCTGATCAGTATCTTTAGAACCTTTAGGTAGCTAATATGATTCTATCTTGGTGATGTGAAGTTAAAGGTTGTTTGAACAAAGAATGGAGTAGTGTTCTTTCAAGATATCACATTATTACTTTGCTTTGGGGAAGACTTTTTTAAGCAAATAACAGTTATGGTGGAAAATAACCTATCCTTTATCCTTCTTGTCACCAAGAATTTAAGCAAATATGTTCCTCATCCCATCCAGATAAAGTCATAAGCAGATTTCAGAATCACAGCATGTGTCAGTAATCAAACAATATAGAGACCAGGAGGCTGGTTTAGCTTTAGCAGTTTTGTGCTGGGATTGTTAAAATGCATGGTGATGTGTTTCACAAATGAGAATATCAAAGCTCCTGTGAAGGAAGCAATGGCACATGTGAGAACACTCTAACAAAAACTGTATTTTAAATAGAAATATTTCCAATATAGAGGCAGTTTAATCTCTATGTGTCTGCTGTGCGGTCTCTTCCTGACTCCAGAAGATAAATGTGCTAAGCCTGTCATTTTTAACTTAGAAGCAGAAGATGAAGGTGATGTTGGTATCTTCTGGAAGATCCAAAATTAAACCCATGCTTATTTCAAGAAAATTAAATGAGAACTTGAGCATGCAAGTATGTGTACATCTGTTCCTTTAGGTGAGGGTAGCTTCTATTCCTTTGAAGAAATGACATTCAAGAGCTGTTCCGCGTGAACTGATGACTGGAGAGAGCCAAAGATTTCCATTATGTTAATGGGGTTCTGCCAGCAAGATGCAAGGACTTTTATTTGAATTGGCTAATTTTCCAGGATCTACCAGTACACTGAGGAGGCTAAGAGCCTGAGGGAATGACAGCAAAATAATTCCAATGCCTATCTCAGTGGTTTTAACAAAAGCTTTCTTTCTCTGGGTGGATGATTTAGAGCAGCTTTACAAGTATCTTTCATTACTTGTGCCAGCCATGATGCAGAATATCATATCATAAGGTGTAAGCACTTCAGACTACCTGGTATTTTTTGGTGATACTTGGTCAAAAGGAAAAATACAACTGAACAAAATTCTAGCAAATTTGAATATTGCAAGCTAGGTCAACCAAGACATTAGTCTTCAATGTAACTGCACACTGTAAAATTAAGAATTCCCTGATAAGAACACCCTCATGGCTATCTAGCTGTTCAAATCTCATCAGTATTGCAAAGGATATAGCTGGAGTAATTTTCTTTTGAGAGGCCAAATCACAGATTTTGTTCCAGACCCTTAAATAGAAAGACCCCTAATGCTAAGTTGAAACAAACAAACAAACAAAAACATACAGTAGAAGATAGTGGGAATAAAATGAGTTGGAAACTATGATGAGAGTTGAAAGTAGTATCAGCTGCAAGTGCATCCAAATAGTGTCTGACGAAGGTGTCTTCCTGACATCAAACAACTGTTCTCTCTCACAGAAGGCAGAAGAATGTAGAAATCAGTGTCAAGTGGAATAAAACAGAACACCTTTTTTTCCTTAAAACACAGGTGGTTTTGCATCATGCAAAACTTACTGAGCACGGGTCAAAAGATGACTTTTTTCTATGGAACAGATATGTCAGCTTACTGAGGTTTTGTTGGAAAGACTAGTACAAACACTTGCGCCAACTGGAGTGTGTCATTGCTAGGTAGTTAGTTTGGATGATTAGCATCCCTTTTTGCATCTCTAGTAGTGAGCAACTGCCATTTTGCAAAGCTGCACCCACAAAATTGTTTCTTCTTTTGATCCTTACTGTCTTACTTCCATGCTACCTGTCGTGCTAGGAAATATTTGGGAATGTCTCACAGTTCTTGAGTGTGAGTCAGCTGAACATGTGTATGATTCTTTTTGCTTAAGGCTGTCAGTTTTCTGTGAGCAGGCTGTAGTTTACAGTAAATATGGTCTTTGGTCCATAGCCTATATCCTGGGGGAGCCAGCTATTCTAACTAGAAAATGTGATCAATGTAAAAGACAAGGTTTTGGAATGCTTTATAGTTCACATATATAGTTCATGGATCATACTGAAGAGAAGAAATGAGGCATACTGTGGATTTACATGATCCATAAGATGCACAGGAGTGAAGTTATGTCTGCAGTACATTGCAGTCAGCTGGACTGTGGTGCAGGTCAGAGCTCAACAGCCTCACCTGTCCACAGCACCTTGATGTGGAGTGCCTATAGCTCTGTTTACCAGTGTTCCCATGGGAGCCCAGACTGTGTGCAAATATTGATCTTTGTGAAAGACAGTTTTAAGAGTCCCTGAGGAAGAATACTGATACATTGTCTGCTCTCATTGTCTGAACAATAAGAACAGGTCTAGAATAGGTTTACCATGCCTGCTCCCCATTGCATGTGGGAGTTTGTGTAGTGAAGCAGTGTAAACCTAAATTCTCTCTGGACAGTTCTCTTTAAGTCAGAAAGAATAGTGTGTCTTTATGATCCTTTCTTTCTTTTTTTTCCTGTCTAGAATAATTTCATACCGAATGTTCCTCATGTGATGTGAACAAAGTTGAACTTCTTGAGAAGTACAGTGCTCCCTGCTCCAAATACCCTGCCAGTCTGATCTCTATGCTACTTAGACTAATAAAGTAAGCCACTCTCCTTCTGTAGATGGGCAGTTTTGTCCTCACGTTTTAAAGCTGCCTATAATTCCTTGGTCTAAACAAAAAAACTTTCATTTTGGTGGGATTTTATCTCACCTACTGCTCACTAGCTAGATATAAGAGGGTGTTTGTATATCTTTTATAGCAGTTAAATGTCAGCAATAACTGTTACCATTAAAAGATATCATTCCTCCTTTTTACTTGAGTTCCGGAATATCAGCTTGAGATCATATTGACTAGGGACTTTTTAGGCAATAAGTGAATAGAAACCTTGTAAAATGCATCTAAGATTGCAGGGTTAATTTTTAACCTGCTGTAGAAAGAATAAAGTGGTATAAAATCAATTTGGCCCAAACCTGCTTAAGTGGGTAATTAAGGTCACAATTAACCAAGTGGTTTCTGAAACCATTGCAGCTATAGATCATTACACTTCTCTTCCAGCACAATGCAAGAAGACAGGCCCCAGCTAAAGCTTTCATCTGGCTATCAATCATCATTACACTGTAAACTGCCAGGGTGAGAGAGGGCAAAGCTTTGAATTCAGAGCTGATGGAAGTTCTATGACCTGGGGGCTTTCTTAAGTTAAAGGCTAATTAACCATAAAAGAGTCAAAGGTCTGCAAGTCTAACACATTAAACGATGTGCCTGCCTCCTTAGGTTCTATTGTATCTGCAAATGTTAATTCTGTTAAGTGTGAACACATCTAAGGCAATCATTGCCTTCTCCCACCTCCTGCCTCCTTAATTTTATATCTTGGGATTTTCACTGTCTATGGGAAGTTAGGTGGAGCTTGGGAAATGTGCTTCTGCTGGAGAAAGTTCTGAGCAACGCAGGCTACATCTGGAAGAGGAATTCCTGACATTCTTCTTTATGAATCAGCTTGGCCAAGTTAATCACATTAGCTTCAGAGAGTATATTTAGTTATCGTAGTCCAGAAAAAACAAGCTCATAGTCTAAACAAGTGTGTTTGAGATTTCATAGACTGTGTGAGGCAGCTGTAAAACCACATGAATCTATATAATAGATCTATGGACAACAGTGTAAAATAATAAAGAGATACAGATAAAAGCTGATATTTAAAGGTAGCAATAGAATGATACAGAACAATGAAAATAGTGGTAAGACAGATCTACGTTTTGGAGAGTTTGAATGTTTTCTAAATTTGGGTTTTTTTTTCTTTTACTAAATGTTTTAGCCAGAAGGGATAAAATGGTTATCACACAATGCCTGCTTTTGAGGCCTCATTCAAATTGAACTCAGAATTTATTCATGAATGCTCAGGAAATGTTTAATTGGATGAAATATGAAATATATCAAGCCATATATTAAAACTCTGAAGATGTATTTGCCATTGTTATAATTATGTTGCCCAAGTACCCACATGCCCCCGCCCCTTCATTCTAGTGCTTCACTTACATTGCAACAGTTCATGGACCCACTCTGCAAACCAGAACTAAAACAGGGTTAAAAGTTTTCAATTTCACCCAACACATTTCTGTGATGGAATGGGTAATTCTGCAGGGAAAGAAAAAGAGCAGGTGCAGGGGAGGGCAGGAACTTCTTAGGTCAGCTTTGGCACCAGACAAAGCGTTTATCTGAGAATATCCTGAGGCTCTCATTGATTTGCCATTAGCGTTTAGCAAGTTCAAGTTCCTGAGGTTGCAATTCCATTTTACAAATCCTTTCACTGCTGAGTGTAAGGGGTTCCTGTTCCTGTCCCTGCCAAGCCTGCCTACATCCGTCAGCTGCTTATTCTTGCCACCTGCTAGACACCACAGCCCTTTGGTCATACCAGTGAAATAGTCTGTGTAACTGTGATCTAAAGCAATATAAGAAATGACCGTTTAAAAGAGCAAAAAATGGAAAATCTATGATCTTTCTCCCCAAAAAAGGCATAAAAGAACCTCACATCATGCTAGGTATATTTGCTTTGCTAGATTTTTCCCTTGTGAGAGTGAGAGGGGGAAATATTTCATGAATGTTACATAACACAGGATCTTCACAATATGCAAGTACAAGGTCCTTCACTGTCTTCTGCTTTGATCACTTTAGGGTATTTCAGCCTGTGAAACAAGTTTTGTAATTCATACAGTGAATTTAAGAGTATCCTAAACAGCTAGCTTTAGATGAGGGTGAGTACATTATACATGAAGCACATCATTTTGCCGACAATGCTGACTTTTTAAATTGCAGATTATAGTGAGTACATGCATTATCATAAATTTCAGCAGTATGCAATCTGACTACTACAGCAGAATTCAGACTACATTACTAATGAGACTGTAGAGATGAAGACTTAGCTTTCAGGGAGAAAAAATATCTTGGATTAGGTTCAGAGAGTTAAGAAAATGGGCAAGTTCAGAATTCCATTTTCTTTATCAAACCTGTACACCAGCCATCATGCTATGTTAAGACACAACATTCTCACAAAGTGAAAAGTGTGTTAGCACATGGTTTGAGGTTTTGTTAGAAAGATCCTTCCTGTGTTAGGAAAAAATGTTGATGTGTTAGAGGCTAGAGTTTTATGGACTTTGGGCTTCTATTGGTAATATTTCTGGAGAAGAACTAAAATTATATCCTGACCGTTAGTGTCAATTAAAGATGCCTTAATACCATTTTCAGGAATGTTAGTGCTCGGATTTTGCTTCTGTTCCACAGTGGCTTACCACATTGTAGCTTTGGTCAAAAGAATTACTCTTTTTCTATCTCCCAAGATGAATGTATTATCCACCTCTTTCTGATGGGGTTGTTAATCTATTTGGTATGAAGAGTGTTTTCATACAGCATGCTTGGCTTTCTCCAAAGATTTGACTTAGTACTGATAGGATTTGGCTGTGTCTCAGAGAAGGCATTTTGGTAATATCCAGTCCAATGACCTGGTCCAGTCCAGTCCTAATCTTTTGATTATCAGAAGAGAACACCTAGTAGAGTGCTTGGAAAGTCCCTCCCCATATATTTATCTTTCCTTCCACAAGACACAGAAGGAGACCAGGTCTAAAGAGTCCTTTTGGACCAGTCAGTATTGTTTTAATTAAAAGGCTATATTAAAAGTTGTATCACTAATAAATATAATTTCTTTGTAAAGTCATGCTGGGAGGGATCTCCAGAGACTTCTTTTTTCTCTAATTAATTTTGCATTTTCTTCAGCAAACAAAACAATAAAAAAGAATTTTGAATGATATTTTTATAATAAAGATTAATAAAATAGTAAAGAATGAAGAAAGCAGGATTCTATCATGAAGTAGCTGCAATCATCTGAGCATTTTATCTTCCAACAAACAGAGTTTTAAGACTGCTGACTAAGAAGGTAAGGTATTCCCACATGCTGTGAGACTCTGTCTTGAAATTCAGAGGAGTGAGATGTTGTTGTAAATAACCACCCCAGCAAGAGCTCTTAGTGCCCCTATTTCCAAGAAGAATATGTAAGAAAGACATTATTGGGAGACAAGCTTAATGTGAGGTTTGAGAGTTGCAATGCTCAGATATGTAAGGAGAAGTGCCATTTCCTCTGCCTGTTTTCAGATGCCCTCAGTAATATGAAATATCAGACTAGATGATCTAATAGCTTCTTAAGAACTCATGTCCAGTGAAACCTGTGAAACAGCTGCTGCTTCCCCTTCATCATTTATATATGTGAGATTGGATAGCTGCATTCTAACTCTAGCATGATGGCACTGTGACCCAACTGGCTTCAGAATAGTCACACTGGTGTCAGCCTGAAATAGTGCAGTTGTAGTTGTAGTTTGTACAGAATTTTTGGGATACCTCAGGATAAAAGGCGCTATACAAATGTAGGTCACTTTTATTAAATGCCTTGCAAATCGTTTATAATGCCTTTAAGTATCAGAACAGCCATACCACATCAATAGTCCCTGCACATGTGTTTACTTTATTTTAGAGTTTGCCACAGTTCACTATAAATGGCTTAGATATATTCAGTAATTCAGTTATAATGAAATGTTCAAGCCTTCAATAAACGTATGTGTTACAACTGGCCTCTGATGTAAATGCTTTGCCAATTATATGTACATTAGTGATGACTGTAGCAGGCTTGTAAATACTCTTTGTAATTCTTTGGCCTCTATTCTCCCATCCCTTACATAAGCTTTATAGTGGTGTGTAATTCTAGATTTGCAGATTTTAAGGCCAGGAGGGACCTTTAAGTGATCTGGCCTATTGGTGTTACAGGCCAGAGAACCTCATCTGGTTGCTTGAGCAGTGAGTCTAAGAACCTTTTTGTTTGACTAAAGTGTTATCTTCTACTCTGCGTGTCTGCATGAAGACCTTGAGACATTAAAAAATAGTTAGTGGCCTCAAAGTTTTACTCCAGTTGTTAAACGTCCTCACAATGTGTACCTGCCTCTTTCCCTACTGTATCCTACGTTATGTCTTTGAACAGAGTGGAAGATCCAGTGAGGAGAACATCACCTTTGTTTTGAACCTCAGCTGAGATTGTTTCAGACTCTAACCTTCATGAAGTTTTGGGGGAAAAGTAAGCTTGAATTAATTCTTGCTAACCCTTTTTTTTCAAAAGACCTCCAGATGTTCTTTCCATTTTCTTTCCCATAATGGATAAATTCTTTTCAGAGAAGCTGTGTGAGAGCCATATGCCATTTCAAATTAATTTTCAGCCTTTGAGTACATTACTGAAGGAACTCCTCTCAGAATTTTAAGGCTTATACATCCAGAAGAGCTGCCATGTTTTCAAGGAGTAGGCACCTCTCTATGTCTGCTGTTGAAATCAATACAGATATGAAGACTCTGAGTGTGCATAATGGCTAGTAAATAGGAGCTGAGGAGATTGAAAAATCCTCTCACTTTGTGTGGACTTATCTTTTGGAAAATACATCCTTATTCTGATTTATGTGGTGCTTGGCAATTCTTTGTACTCACTAGATACTAGACTCACTAGGAAGTTGTAAATGTCCTCCTTTCCACCCACCACCATACAGGTTTCTCACAGTCATGATGTTCATATCTTTGGATACCTCACCTGATTGCTGGCACAAGTCTTTTTACTCTTCTTCGGTCTATTCACCACTGTCAGAAAGCCTACAGTTTTCCACCAGTATGGTTTTATCCTCTGCCAGATTCACAGATGCTCTCATTATATGGGGGAGAGAAGGAAGAAGATGGGGAGCCTGGATCTAAACGTGGTTTCATGTTTTGGGATATCTTATTTTACTCAGATTGATTTGCAGTCTGAGGACAAGTAAAAATATAGCCTATATGTGAGTTGTAGTTGTAGTTTGTACAGAATTTTTGGGATACCTCAGGATAAAAGGCGCTATACAAATGTAGGTCACTTTTATTAAATGCCTTGCAAATCATTGACCCAGGCAGAGGAACAAGTGACAGATAGAAGGCATTCAGCTGGTAGCTGGTTCCTTGGAGTTTTGTGCCAGTGCAAAGCACAGTAATGGGGAATTGTAATCTGATAAGTTAAGCAGAAACTGGTCATGGCTGAGAACCCATAATAATTATTATGTTAATGAAAGCAAAAAGGGAGGAAAGGTCTCTATTCTCTTGACAGATAGGGATATGCTGATCAGACCTATATCTACAGGAAAACATTGAAATCTCTTTAGAATAAAAATGCAAAAATGTGCATTTTTGATTGCTCTATTAGCACAAAATAAAAATGCACCTAAAATTTAGTGCTTTTATTATTACACTTAGGAACTTTTACTTGCTGAAGGTAAAGTGCTTTGAGAAGGAAAACATACTTCCTCACAGGGGTTGCTTCCCATATTTGGAGTATGACTGTTTAAATTGTAGCTCAGCAGAAATATTTTGATTCTGTGGGGCACCAGCAGCTCAGCAACAGTGCTGCCTTTCACATCCAGTTCTTAAGCGTAACAGATCATTTAGACCCTGGGTTGGCTAGGCTCACATAAACCAGGTTTACAAAGAGTTATAAAAGCTTGGCTTTCCTCCTTCCTTCTCCCCCACATTCCAGTTTTTCCCCTTATAATTTTACCACAAGGCAAGGCAGTCAAGCTTTTCTTGGATCATACGAATGTAGATCAATAAATATCAGTTGCAGAATGGGAATCTACGCACAAGCATGTGCTAGAAGGATAAAATAGTTATGTTAGTTTAAAGGCACTTCAAAGTTTGTTTCATTTTATATTTTCAGGGCACAATGCCTATGTTATATAGGTACCAAGCTGAAGTTGGAGAGGAAGAGGAAGGTTCTTTCTGAAAAAGCAGCTATGCTGGAATGTGCTGTGGAGACTCAGATTGTTTTTCAGCTCTAGAGGCATGTATGGTAAGCAAAATGATGTTATCTCTCTCTGGGTAAGGGTACTGCACATTGTGGAATAACCTACATTTCAGCTGTGATCATATAGTTATTGTCTATAGATAGATGCAAAGCATCTCATGGGAACAAGATGTTTGGCTCAATAACAGACTGTCAAAATCATTAAGGTAATTATTTTCTGACACTGCTTAGACTATGAGTCAGCTTCCACCAGAGATCTTGTCCTCTCCTCCACTCATATCCCTCTTGCAAGAGATAAATAACTTTGTTAGCTCTGAAGTGAGACTTAGAGCAATATTCAACCATTTGCAGAACAGTACTAAAAGATTAGGAATTATTTAGCAGAAGTTGTATGGGACCATTTCCCAACATTTGTGCCAGCCCTGACACATTTTCATCTTCCTACCTTATCTCAAACACAGGAACTAGACCAGTGAGTTTTCGATCAAGACTGTGCTCCATGTAGTGTATGGAGCAACTCAGCTAAAGTCATGATTCTGTCACTTAGCTGACCATCACTGTACTCCAGGATAGAATTCCAAAAGAGTTACACTTTCTCAACAATGAATTTGGATCTTTGCATGGGAATTCCTGTGAAAGGTCAGCATACTTACTTGTCCTTTTGACTGTATAATGAGGGAGGAATTGCAGCAGTGCGACCAAAGGCAGAGGCTGCAGGGCGTTGCACCTTTGCAATTACAGTTAACTTCTATGAAGTGCAAAAGGTTGGACTGGCGTTGTATAGAAGTATGCTGAATCAGCGGTGATGATGGCAGCCTATGAAGCTTGGTAAGCAGAGAAAATCAAGCATGTGACTTGGGATGAGCTGTTGTAAAGGCAATTGTTTTCTGTACGAAAAAGTGTTAATTTCATAATGGTTTGCTTTGAAAGAAACAAGGTACAAGATACAGCAGATAAGAATCATGACAATGAGATTTTACTTGGCCACCTCCTGCAGGTCTGTTGCATGAGTCTATGCAATCACCTTCCTTCTTTGTGCTGCTATGTCTTAATTTATAAGCTGAGAAACACAAACTCCCAGAGTGTTGTTTTTAATTTCTTTAAAGTTAGAAGCAATCATGTTTATCTTGCCCAACTTCCTACATGAAGTAACCATAGAATTCCAGATACAAATTATCACTCTCTTACAAAGTACTGTGCAATCCCTGGCCAGCTGCAGCTGTATTCATGATGAAGTGAGCAGGCTGCACACTGATGCAGCTTCTTTTCATTCACATGGCAAGGAGCAACACACCATGTATGCTTGGACAGAAAGGGATGAGTAGTTTCTTTTAGATTTCCTGGTATATCTCTCTCACAAAGTATGATACACAAAAGTAATTGTATAACTTTTCATACAGAAAGCAACATCTCTTTTATCAGGAATAAATTTTTCATTAAAAGGCTCTTTTCATTAATTAACAAGCTTTAGTCATATAAAGTGTCACCAAAAAAGTGTTTTCTCCTTTCTTTATTAGCTTCACTGTGAGTAAAAGTACTTTTGCTTGAACTTAAATAATACATATATAGTCATGTAATATCTGTATTTATATGCAGACATTCATGGATTTCTATGTGTACAATCTTATGTACCTGTAGCAGAGTACCACATCAAGTCAATCAGAGATAAGAGATGACACACACACATGCATATTTTCAAAACCAAAAAAATTTAGCGCTGCACTGTAAAACTCAGTAAGACAGACTTCATCCTTATTAAGGCCAAATTGGCTCTTTAGAGCCCAGCCCTGATGATTTGCATGTGGCCTTCCTTGTACAGGTACAGAATGTGAGTTTATAAATTAACCCTTATAATTAACTCTGCAACCAGAGTAGCTGCTTTCAATAAAACTGCTGATTCTGCCACAGTACTAGTGATCCTTGGTACAATAATATCAAGTTCCCCACATTCTCTGGCACCTTGATGAGGATACCTATGGTACCTTGATGAAGCAGAATTGAGAAATGTCTTTCAGCTCCATAGACATATGGCAATCTGGTGTTAATAGACAAGTCAACAGCTAGATGCTGCTAAAACTCACGCTGGGGTACCTTGCTTTTTGATTGAGTCCAAAACATGCTTCTGATTTGAAAAGCTTCCAACTGAGAATAATATATAAAACAATTTAAGCATTGTTGTTCTTCTGATAGGTGACAGTTTGAATAAAGGATTTCAGAACAAAGGGGTGCTTAAAATAATTTGAAAATTATATTAGATCCAGCTCCTGTTTTTCCTCTTTATGTTCTGCTTAGATAACAGAGCTACACCCAGTTAGAAGCATCAAATTTGCTTTTAAATCATGGACCTCAAAGGATTTTCCAAATGTTAGTCAGTTAAGCATTGTACCATGTGCCATACTTATCTGTAATGTAAGTTAATATCAATGGATATATTTTAAAAGATAGGCAGATTTGAATTCCCTGAAACTACTTTGGAAATCCAGGATCGAGCACTATCAGAGCTGAGGAGAGATCTTGGGATTTGCTGCAATATGCTGCAGGTATTGGCTATATTATATCTTTGCCAGAATCCAATAGCAGCAATATGAGAGGCACTATGTCAAACTCTGAGGCAGCCTCTGAGTAACTTCTTTGTTTTTCTCTAGCTGCATCTGTGAAAAGCATATGCTTGTTCTCTCCATCAGATAAAAATAACAAAATGGGATTAGAGTATTCTATTCTTCATCTCTGTCAGGCAATATAGTACTTGGTAAAAGACATGGAAAAAAATAAAAAGGACACCATGAACATGAAAAGGATGCTCCAGTCTGACAGCATAGGTTGCAGAATACAAGGAATTTTTGCAAAGCATGGTCTGTTTGTACAAGTTAGCAACCATAAGAGCTGCTGTAGAGAGATTTGCAAGGAGCAGTTCTGACTCTGGGCAAAACAGATGTAGTTGCTTTGCCTTGTTCACATCTGTCTTGAGATATAGTGGGAAGGATAATCTGTGTGAATTCTGTACTGAGATGTATGAAATGCTCAGGAACTTCTACCAGCTGAAATCAATGTAAGTAACTGGGGGAAAGATAATTTGAGAGCACAGACAGGTCAAAGGTTGAAAATCCACATTTTTGCCCTTTGTATTCCAGTACTGTTGTTACTGGCAGAACAATAGATGCTGCATAAAAGCTCAGATGGCAGTAGCACAGATTGAGTCTCCTCCATATTTTCAGAAGACAATCTTCAGAAACATCATTCCCCTCTATCAGACTTCCCAGGCATTTTGTTGCAAGAAATATGTCTATTTAGACAAGCACACACCTGCAATCCCTGAAGACATTTTGCTTGATAAAGTCCTCATTAATTATAAATTGACCTAGTTCCATTGACCAATTTATGGCATGTAAGGCTATACTATTTAAATTAAGATAATTTAATTAAGATAGAAATTAACATTGATCCACAGAAAAATTTGATCCATCTGATCAAAATATACCATTTTCAACTGTTTAGTGAATCACAGGTTTGGGAATTGCTGTGGACATCATTAAGCAAAAATGCCTGTTTTGTGATATGGATTTAAAGTTCCTGGTTTATATTTAGTGAAATACAAAAATTTGGCAAGTGCATTGAAGTCAGGATACGTAACCCAAACAGAGATTTGGGTATAATTTACTCACAATTTTCAGTGACTATTCTTTCAGAATTGTGCATTTCAGAGGTAAATATATGATCAGCAATTTCAGAAACAGGGCTATTGCCACAGTTTTGTGTTTTAATTCACTGAGTAGCACTTTCTGCGTCAATTCTGCTGCATTTACTGTCATGAACTAAAACCAACAAATTTTAAAAATGTTGACTACGAAAACTAGATATGGGTAAGCTGGGACCCAAAAACAAAGAAATGACTTAATTGAATGACATGTCAGTTCACTGGCTGGCATCACAATAATTCAGTGATGAAACTGTTGGAATACTGTGGCTTTCTCTTTTCATCTTTTAATACGTCTGTGTTTGTATGCCAATGTCATGCTATATTACAGTAGCACTGTAGGAGTCACAGTTAAAACTCAGCTCCTAGTGATAAGAAGTATTTTAGAAAAAGAAAATCATAAAAGCAGTCAATGCTCTGCAGAGTTTGCTGTCTATAACCCCAGTAGTACAGCCTATGGTAACCTCCAACATGCCACTGACATCACTGGGAAAATTAAAAATGTGTTAATTCTCATTGCAGTCCATCTTACCTAACCTCTTATGTAAGTAAAATAGAGAGGCCATGTATTTTGCTGAGTAGAGACAGCAGGCTGAATTGGGACCCCAGAGATGGTTACATGGATCAGTTGTTCAGGATTGTACCAAGCCCTTTTCCTGCCCCATCATGATCAAGTAACTTTCTTGTGGCAACCACAGTAATTCCCTGCAGGGGGGAGGGATATTAAGAAAGTATGTTTTGAGTCTCTTAATGTAATTTAGCAGCAGGAAACTAGGAAGGAGTGCCAGAACCATGTGAATAGCCAGTTCTTTGTGCAGCACTTGAAAATGCTCCACCTAGGCCACAGCAGGGCAATTGCTGCTTCATATGAATTTATTACCAAAAAGTGTTTGTCTACAAGTACGTTCCACACCTGATTTAAGGCTTTTCATTTACATGTGACTTATGTAATAGTAAATTTACAGTTTAAATGTGGTTAATAAAAATTAGTTTTTTATTCACTGGAAACAATTTCATGCCAAAAATGTTTCTCCCCCCAAGGCCAAGTAAATCTGTTAGGTGACAGTGTTGTCAACACCTCTTAACACTGAATGTAGTACATAGCACTTCTTTGCACCTGAGTACTGTGGAAGAGTTGTTGTTGTAGTTCTGTGGTAATCCAGCCATGAAAACATTTCACTGTAATAAATATTCACTTAGGCTGACTCCGTAAGGATTAAAAATAACTTCTCAAGCATAGTGAAGAGATGGTATCTATACTGAAATACTTGTGTTAAGGGAATAATCTAGACTGATGATATCCAAAGCTACAGAGAGCAAGAATGACGTATATCAGGTCATACTTCTATTCAGCAGCTGTTTCATTCCATAGTGAGAGTAAGTCAGCCATTTAATCATGTTGTTTCTTCCCTCTATAACATTGGTTACATGAATATATTAACAATATTTAGTTACAGAAAATTAATGAAGTAGTTTTGGTTGCAAGTACCAAATTATGCATGTTTAAGAAAAAACCCTACTACCAAAACAACAACAAACCCCCCCAATGCAATGACTGTGCACTTAAAAAATAGTTAGAATTATCAAGATAAATTTACCCATCTGTTCCCTTCCAATAAAACACATCAGGGATGAATTTGGCCCCTTTTTATTCAATTTGTCCTCAATTTGCTAAGCTCATTAATTTTCTCTTGTTTTACTCTCTGTTAACTGAGAAACAGCAGCCTCTTTGCAATAGGCATTAGAAACAGGAAATCTCAGGGTATGTTTCTAATTGCCAGAGTTTCTTTCCCTCTTTCTGCTGTTTCTGTTCTTAAGGAAGCACAAGGGGGTTCATGAGGTGCCGCTAGGAAAACAGAAAAGAGTATCAAGGTCAGGGTGAAAACCACACATGAAGCAGGAAGAGATGCTTGCAGTTAGGTTCATGACCTTTGTATTTTTTTTTCCTCATTGTCCAGGGGAGGGAGGGAGGGAGTTAGAGAAGGAGAGATAGGAAGTTAACATTAGAGCAGATGTATGCATAACCCCTGCTAGAAAACACCAGAGAGTTAGGAAACTCATGCCGAAACTGTTAAAAATTGTAGGGTTCTTACTGCTGAACATCTGGGAAAAGCAGATGCGTGTCTGGTCTTTGTTCCCAAACAGCTAAGGAAGTTCCAACAGGTAGATGTCTTTCAGAAAGAGAACTGAACAATAGAAAATAATTGAAATATGTTTTGTTATTTTTAAAAAAAATCACTTAAAACAATACACTTTATAGCTGGAAAACTGAAGTTCTTACCAAATATAGTAATATAAGATGTTCATAAAATCTGGCTTTAATGAGTCTTGAAATTCTCATTAAGATAGAATCAGAGAATTATTTAGGTTGGAAAAGACCTTTAAGACAGTTCTCTTTGTGTTCTGATCTGGATATAGTAATGTACATGTTCTGCTCCACAAATACACAAATGGAAAACTGTGATCATGTCAGAGTGCCAATCTGTGCTTGCCGAAGTCTCAACCGTTTCAGTTTAGGCACATTCCCGAAGAACAGAGAATCCTTCTATCTGGTGCCTTGGGGAACAGTTTTAGTGCATCACCACAAACTGAGATGGTAAAAATCTGATAAAAATCAAGCACAGTCTTTGCCTGTTTCATTATATATGGAACTGCATAACATTTTTTAATATTCTTAAGACAAGACTATAAAACTCTGTCACTCTGAGGCAGTGGGTAATGGATCACTGTGACCAAAAATGCCTGTAGAATGAGTATAAAACTTCTGATGGTTTTCTGTGAGGTTGGAACAAATGAGAAGTCTTTTTGAGTAGTGCACCAGAAAAGTTGCTACACTAGGTGTGTAGGTGATCTTTTCCACCTCCATATTAAAACTGCCCATCACATGATCACCTAAATTATACTCTGAGCCACACTTCCAGTAATAGTAAAAAATGCCAAGAAGCTACAGACTTGACTTCAGCAAAGTATAAAACTAACACTGTGAATTGCAGCAATTTATTTTTTTTCCAACCACAATCAGCAGAAGAGGAGTGTGTAAATTGATGAGTGGAAAGAATAGGTAAAATATCGATATTCTGACTGTGAGTAGCTGTTCACCTACCAGCTTATTCTATATGCAGTTAAGACACTCCGGAACTTAGATGTCTTTTGAGACTATGTATGATATTCTCTGGTGTTTTGCACAAGCAAAAGTATTTCAAGTCTGTTTCTAAGACTTTTAACATTGTAATATCCAAGACAGTGACTCTTCTGTGTATCAGGGAGCTCATCAATAGTCATCTGTTTATAGAAGAAACAGTGTTCCTGGGAATTCCAGTTTATGTCTGGATGAGATGCTGCTTGCATCATAATTTGACCAGGCTTTATTTGCTTTTCTTCTATGTGACATTGAAGGGATATTATTTAAAATCAATTCAATTTCTTGTATACCAATGATAAGGCATTATTGTCTCTACTGGATGATTAGAAACTGTGAGAATATCACCAAATGTGCCTGCAATTCATACTTACTAAGACTATTTGAAGTTTGGTGTGATTGGATGCTGAAAACAGGAAAAATTGTTTTATTGAAGGGAAATAAAATAAAATGCAGAAGCTCAATGAGTTTTATTTTAATAAGCACTCTTGAGGGTAATGATTCTGCTTGAGGTATTGCTGAGCTTTCTCCAGGGAGCTTGTGTCAGGACACCATTTCTAAACGAAGCAGATAACATACAGGGCTTTCTTGTTGGCATCAGAGAAGCCAGAAGCCTGGCTGATGGATTTCTGGGAGCTCCCCATTCAGTCAACAAAACAATAATAGCTGCATCTAGATTTTGAGAGCATGAAGCCCTTCCCAAAATAGGAGTTTGCCTAAATTCTGGGCTTTACCAGATCTGAAGATCAGAACATGATCTGTAAGCACAGAGGGATAGACCAATTGTAGTATATCATAATATTGTCTACTTATCTATGGAATTGCCATTATTAAAACTATTGCTTACTCTTACTTTATGAGATCTTCCTTGAGATCGACAGATACCAATGATCAATTGTTGCTTTCTTTACAAATTTATTCTTTGTCCATTTTCCAGCTTCCAACAATGTTCTTTGTTTATGCAGCTGCCTTAGTGCTTCCATTTTCTGTATGCCTTCAAATATTTAATTTTTTCTAGTGCAGATATAAATGAATTTGTAAAATATTGTAATTTATCCCAAAATGGGATTTATTTTTCTCATTAAAGGTCTGTTATGCTTCTTGTTTTAAACTGCCTTCAACTTGCATTCAAAAATTCCATCAATGTTAGTATAGATTCGGAGAAAATAAGTCTACTAAAAAAATGAATAACTGTACATTTTGGTTGAGAATTTCTTAATTTGTATTGATAAAATTTTTTCTGCAAACAAACATAAGTTACCTATGAGCACCTGCATAAAGCTAATTAGTCTTGAACCAAAGACATAAGGACTGGGATAAACACCTGGTTGTTTCTTTTAACTTTAGCCTGAAAATTATGATATTCTTATGTCTTATAGAAATCTCTGTAAACAGTAAAGGGAACATGTTCAAATACTTGGGAGCCATGTCTACCACTGGAAAACATTCAGACATTGACATTTTTAGTAATGGTGCCTGAGCCCAGCAAAGATAGCAATAAAAAGGGTTCCTGAAGGTTTCATGTCATAAACGTTGGCAGGAAGTGTTCCTCAGCACCAGGACTGTTCTCTGTGCTAGTGGATTTGAGAAAAGTTCTCGGCATGATTTTGCTTCGATCACCTGGAGTTCTACACAGTTCATGAGTGGTTTAAAAGTCAGCAGTTAGCAATGAAGAGTTCAGATGTGGCCACCCTGTTACCTGGTAAGTGAAAGTAGTAGCATGGAATAGGACTGTTGAGAGTACTACCAAAGAACACAGGTATGTGTTAGCCCTCTTAGACATGCCACACAGTGGCTTAATCTCAGCAGCAGCAAGTTTTCCTGAAGGGCAGTTTAGGGAAATTTATTGTGCCTACAGTTCTAGAGAGCAGGCTGGGGAAGCACCAAAGAAGACCAAGGTCTGTGTCATTGTGAGGTATCCACCAACCTCACTTTCACTGACTTGCTACCTGACCTTGCCTATAGCCTTCAAAGCCTGCAAGATAATCTTACTGTGATGAGCATACTGCTGAGATATTTTTCACTTTCCTAAAGGTGAAAGTTCTTGCTTACCACCTCTTCAGGAAGTGTACCTAAACACAGTTTAGGAAATTGCCAGCATTTCCTCTGCGGAGCCTTGCCAGCATCACTTAAACTGGAGTAACTGCTTCTAGAGTAATAAAGCCTAATTCAGTTTCCATGACTGATTCACTG
Source organism: Cettia cetti (assembly GCA_013401135.1). Classification (NCBI taxonomy): domain Eukaryota; kingdom Metazoa; phylum Chordata; class Aves; order Passeriformes; family Sylviidae; genus Cettia; species Cettia cetti. The sequence goes on along the minus strand of VZUI01064637.1, from coordinate 8,429 downwards.
GCAGGCATCTTGATGGAGAACTATTAGTTATGCTACCTAAAATGATGATTTTTTTTTTTTTTTTTTTTTTTTTTAGTTAGTTAGTTGGAAACTCAGCATTTGGTGCAGAAGTTAATGTATTGACAAGGCCACCTAGGGACAGACCTGCTCCTTGTTTATGTTCACCCTTAGTCTGAACAGAACTCTATTCCACTGCTGGTCTTTTAAGTCACCATGTTGCTCAGTGCTGAGATTTAACACTAAATGAAAGTTCCTAGCATCATTTCTGTCCCTGTAACAAATGAGATCCAGTGGGAGAGAAGAGAACACGTATCTCCTTCTCCTATACTCAGTATCACAAAGCAGGTACCTGGGAGGTGGCTGAGTTACCCTCTGCCATCAGAAGTTTTGCACTGCAGAGGTGAAAGACATTAGAAGTTCTGACTTTCAAAATGTACAGTTAGAAATGTGTGGGCACAGAATTCTGTGAAGAAGAAAGAGGGTTATGGTCAGCTGTTAGCTGTTTAAAGCCAAGAAAGGCCTTGCTACTCTATTGGGATTCCATTGGACAGGCAGCACTGGAAGATAAGAAAAGTGCCAACTGGAAAGGAAAAGGCACAAAAATTTTGCTATGAAGGAGTCAGAGAGCAAGTGAGCTTGTCAGAGAGGATAAAATAGGGAGATGACAGGGAATGGTGACTACTGGAATAACCAGAAATGGCAAGCTAGAAATTGCGTGAATGACCCATATGGTAGAGACCCGTAATGACATGCCGTGCATTCTCAGGAGCAGCTGTTAGTAGCACCCAGTAGAAAATGAAGCTAAATGAACTGTTAACTTCATGCTAGTGACAAGTGCTCAGACTGCAGACTGCCTGGAACTTCTCTGGCAAAGGGCACTGATTGGCTCCAAGGCTGCTGCTCACAGGAAGGAGGCCAAGGACTGAATGCTCCTTTCCCTCTTGGGGTGGTCTTGCTGGTCTGAGGGAGCTGCGTGTGTGGCATGGACCCTCTCCCTACCACGGCTTGTCTTGAACCTATTCTGCAGACAGAAGGCCTCTGTCTGCAAACTTGTTAAACTGGCATCTTCTAGCAGCAGTAGAGTCATTAAAAGAAACATGTAGGAAGGGTGAGTTTATTTTGCTGATGCTCTTTATTTTAATCATACAAAGAAAATGACAATTTTTATATAGAAGCCATTAGGGATGCAGGAGGCGTCGGTTCCTAGCTCTGGGGTTCTTTCTTTTAAACAGACTGTGGCAATGCAAATACAGCCCGTCATGATATTTATATCTTTAATTCTTGCATTCACCACATTACTAACACACTGATGGGTCCCTTGTTCTTCATTTGTCTATTTCCTTAAACTTTCTGCCCCCTTTTTTATTATTATTATTTTTTCTGTCATGTGTGCAGTTCTTGAAGGTCAATCAGACGTCACGGATAGAGCCATTCTGTTCATGGGCTCGCAAGCAACTTGTTTATGAATGAAGAAGGCTTTGTGAACTTCCAGGGACATGCTGAGCTTTTTTATAGAATTACCAGTGGGACAAGGAGCTTGGGAAAGTAAGGCCTCTTACGGATACAGAAAACGGAGGCACTCTGCCAAAAAACCTGGGCCGACATTCCAGTTTGTCAGAGTCTTGTTCAAGTAACAAGTTTCTAGAAAACAGATCAGGTATCTGCATATGCAGGCTTCAAGCTGACCATATGTGAGCACAGGGCACTAGGATACTGCCACAGCACATGCTTAAAATTTGACCATAAAAGTGTCATAACATGATCAGGTCAGGAATACCAGAGCTCCATGGAATAGAAAACAGAAGGATAAACACACCTTAAAGAAAAAAGCCATAACTCTTGGGAGTGTACTACTATTTTTTTTTAAAGCCAAAGCATGCAACTGATTCTTAGGTATTTTAGGCATCAGTAGAATAATTGGAAACAATTGGTTTGAATATCTTGGATTCTGTTTGAAACTTGGGTTCTGTGGCCTCTTACATTTATAGGACTCCTACTGCATTTAGCAGGGGAAGGAGGAGGAGAACCAGCAGACTCTTTTACCTGGCCTAAATTTGCCTTTCTTTAATTTAAAATTTAGGTGCCAACACAGTTGAAGACAGCTGCATGCTGTTTACTGGAATTGTCATTGTGGTCATTCCAATTCCTTCAGAGAAATATTGATCTCCTTCCTGAAAGCTGTTCTAGGAGCACACAGCAAAGGAAGACAAGAGGTGGGCAAGCAGAGGTCTGAGCCAAGCCTCAGCATCCTTCCATGGCAGTTGGCTCTGCAGCCCCTGGCTGACATGTAGTCTTCTTCCAAATGTCTTTGTCAATTTTTTTAAACAATGGTAATAAGGACAAAACCTGAACAAAACAAGCCAGTAATTTCCAAAGCTCTGTCCACCAAACAGCCAGAGTAGTTTGAGGATGCTTGCTGACATGAAAGGAACAGGGATTTGTGGAAAATTTGGTTACAGGTACTTCTTGCTTGTTTATCACTCCAAGAATCAGATTTGCTCTAACTTCCCTTTCCCATATCGTCATCATCACCACCGTTATCATCATTATCACATCATCATCACTTATCTCTGTCATGGTCCTCTTTTCCTTGTCCACATGCCCTTGTCTCTTGGGGTATTTCTAGTTCCATGCCTGACTTTCTCTTTTTGTTTGAGTCAAGATATTTTCATGTGTGGATGTGGCAGTTCAGGAACATGGTTTAGGATTGGAATTGTCAGGTTTAGCTTCTTGATTGGACTTGCTGATCTTTAAGGTCTTTTTCAACCTAAATGATTCTATAGTTTTATAAGTCTATGATTCTATGTCCCATGACATCTGGGCACAATTAAGCCCTATAGATAAAAGGGGAATGTTTTCCTTAATCTCAGATTTGAGGGTTTAGCCAGTAGACTAAATCAGCAATTTTGGCCAGCTCCTGAATCCCTCATTTGAAATACACTCACCATAGCTCTACCTCATTATGGTGTACAGGCAAACATCCATTTTTGCCTCCAGTGACTCCAGGGCTCAGTCAAATTTTAATTGGTTTTAGGGAGAAAGAAAAGCTCATCTCTGACATGAGAAACACAGTGTATTTCAAATCCATTTTCAGCAGAACCTTCTGAAAAAAGCATTGTAAGAATATATTTAGCATGCACAGAACAGTATCTCTCACTAATTTCATTGTTGGAAACTTCTAATCTTTTGCAGCGCAATGTGCAAAATAAAATAATAATTCTCTGGAGTACATTTAGCATGTGAAATTTCTTTTCTAACAGCTGATTTTAACAAAGTTCTGTAAGCATCAAAAAAAAAAGTTAGGTATTGATATGCTTAATGGCTGTAGGACTTAAGGTGAGATCTGTATTGTGGAGTGACAATTTTGTATTTTGTGCCTTATCTGATACCAAAGTTTCTCTGGCTGCAAAGCCCAGCCTTATGACTCTGATGCTAAGAATTCTTTCTGCTCTGAAACTTTCCATATAAGGATTTAATAAAGAAAGAGGATTTTTATTTATGCCAAAATCTGTTTTGCTGTTTGGAAGCCATTAGAAAATGTTATGGTCACTAATTGATTCAATATTTTTTGACAAAATATTGACATGATTGAGAACTTGCTGTTTTTCATAGACAAAGTCAGCAGTACAGTTTGTTTTCATTCTTTACAAAGGCTTTGCAGCACATGTGATAAAACCCCTTCTTCCTCTGCTTATCTCCTCTGAGCTTAAAGTACAGATGGCAGAGTTTTCTTAGGCACGTGCATAGATTCAGAAGGGGCAGGCTCTAATATTGCTAATAATCACACAAGCCTCTCCTTCCTTTCATTTCTCCCAGTTCCCACTCAGATCCTGGCTTTAAAACTCCTTGACTGGTGAGCTGCCCAGTGCACTGAGTTGTCTCCATGCCTTTTACGGGGTTGAAGGATGTTCAGTCCATCCTGCAGTAGCCAGAGCAGGAAGTTCTCCTGCCAGCTATAATGCAACTAAAAGCCTTCATTATTGTAGCCAGGAGGCCTAAGCTTTCCCTAGCTACAGACACAAGGCCCCTGGAAGTTTTAGGGCCACTCACCTAGAGTAGCTGATGACAGTAGCAGTAATAATCCTGGAGCAGTTCCTGTTACTGAAGGATGAGCATAGTAGGGAGGCAGAGAGCCTCTACAAAAGCCTGCATTGTGCTAGCCACAATAAACACCTCTGCCTATGATTAAGATATAGGTCACCAAGCACTCACTAAATACCCTTTGCTGTAGGTTGGAGAACAGTGGTCTGGACCTGAGGGTTGTGTGTCAGAGTCAAGCAAGACACTTAAATGATGCCCATCTACAGAAAATGGCAGATGTCAATGCAGAATGTTATCCTGGTGCTGAGGCAAAGAAGTGTCCTCGTGGGACTTTGCAGAAAGCAAAAGAGAAAGAACATGAAAGGTTGCCTAAGCCAAATATTTTCCAATTCCAGTTCAGAAACAGGTATTCTTTCAGTCCACAAATAGCTCCTACACTTGAGAAATACCAAGTTTCTGTCAGAACGATCCCACTCAATTTATGTTCTCCAGCTCACAAAACTGACTCATCTTAGCACTCCAGTCTTGTTGCTTCCCTTCTTGTTCCTTGCTTTCCTCAAGATACTTCTCCTCATCTTTTTTTTCTGCCTGATGCTCCTAGAATTCTGTCTATCTTTATTTATTTGTTCAGAGCTCTTTCTTCTTTACCATTTCCTGGTCTCCCAGGTGTTTTTTGCACTTTCTTCTGGTAGTATATTGGCAAGGAACTTGCAGAAAGCTTTTTGGAAAGCATGTCCTATTTTTTCTGATTATGTCTTGTCCACAGAGATTCATGCTTTATTTGCAAGTGTTGGTAATTTAAGTGTATTTTTGGAAATAATTATTTTTATAGGGCAGGATTTTTTTTTTTTTTATATATATGGAGGAGCTGGACTATGTCTATAGTGTCATGCTAGCTTCAGGCAAGACTTTGACCCAGTTGTTCACATAAGTTATATATTAGTTCTTATTCCAGTTCTGGTCTGAAGTGACCCACTGACTGTAAATTAACTAAGGCCTTGGACACAAACTGACAGATGATTAATTTTTGTTCATGATTCATTTTTATTCTGACAGACAATTCACACAAGCCAGAAAAGGAACCTCTGCAAACTCAAGCTGAGCTACTAAAAATCAGCTAGGTGTAGCTGTAAGATGTCAGACTGGTAAACTTCTAGAGGCAATGAACAGGGAAAGGCCTGGCAAAAGTTTAGGGAAGAAGTTAGTGGAAATATACTGGACACTTCTTTGAAAGCAGGGATCAAGAGTCAACACAGTAAAAATTACATAGCAGAAGATTGATCTGAATAACTTATTGGCACAGATATGGAGACTGAAAGTTTACTAGGTTTTCAGAAACAGTTAGATGAATATGAACATCCAGAGCAAATTATGAGGAATATGAAATTCTTGTGCTTTGTAGAATAAGCCAACTGTAATAGCAAGTTCTTTTCAATTTACAATTGCCTTTTGCTGTCAAAGAAAAGATGGTTACTTTCTGCTCTGATCATTCCTTTCCTGCATTCTTTCTTTTTGGCGTACAGTACTTCAAGCACGACAGAAGCACTGTGATTTCCATGGAGCCCCTGATGAGACTTTAAGGCCACTGTGACTTCTTGAGGAATGAAGCTATATAATCTTGTCTGGAGAGTCTCATGTCAATACCATAATTTTATTGTATAGAACATATTTTTTCCCAGCATTGGTAAATGTTCCAGGTTTTTTAATACCAAACCATTATTCCACAGAGCTTTACCATAAAAGTAATTGTTATTTTTATGTAGTGGCAATTGAAAGGACAGATAATTTTGCTTAAAAAAAAAAAAAAAAAAAAAAAAAAAAAAAAGTTTGTATATATAAATGGTAAAATTCTAGAATAGTACTCTTATAACAATAGGAGAATTTATTGAATGGATTGTGCCATCTTGCATTTTTGAGCCTTCTACTTTTACATGATTTGCATGAAGTAAAAAAGTCTTTTCTTTAGATGTCTAATCACATGTACAAACTGCCATAAAGATCAGTCTTGAATAAATTGGAGGCCTGTGGGGTAGCAAAGTGAAAGCCAGGACTTATTTCTCCAAGTTTTTACCTATGTAATTCTTCTGACATGGCATACTTGCTGTGCTCCTTGGATGCAGCAGTAACATGCCCCTTCCTCTTGTAAAAAGGTGTGATCAGTCAGCTGCTGCTGCAGGAGCACTGTGACTTCGCACTGTTGAGCTACAAATAATATACTGAATATGTAAAAATCCACAAAAGTCTTCACAAAAGCTGTTTGGAAATGAAGGCAGATTAGTCTCCACATTGAGACTTCAATGAAAGAATGGAATATAAAGGACTCTTGTTTTTTTATTCCATATTTCCATCTCTGTATGAGTCAGAGGCCACATTATCTTAGGTGTCCAATGGCTTTTCCATACCAGCACCATATTATCAAGGTGCAGATGGTCTAGAAGCACAGTTAGTGCTGTTAGCTTGGCTACAGAAACAGTGAATTATAACACTGTGATATTGATGGCACAATTTATACAGTGTATTTAAGTTTGCAGGAGACAATACAAATCATGTCTTACTGGAGATCTGAATCAGTCAGAATAAAGGACTTGCACACAATTCCTGAGAAGTTCTCAAAAGCAGAGGTATTATTTCTATAGCAGTAATATTCTTTAGAGTTTAGGGGGATTTTAACATGTAGGATAAAGCATGTGGATAAAACAGTTCCGAAGTCTTGGAAGTAAGCATTTCCTAGATCTGAAGAATATATTAGATTAGTAGTTCCTATTAAACACTTAGGCGGTCACAACTGTTATTGAGTTGCCATTAAGTTAATGGGAGCTTTGCTTAGTTTGAAAGGTCTTATCTTGAACTCAGAGTCTGACCTATGAAAAACTCTGGGCTTGGTCCTACTCTTTGGATGTCCATTAAAAAAATAATTTTAATCTATAACATGTTGGTACTATACAGCATTTAGCTTGAGGTTTTGTTTTTAAATTTTTAAATCCTTAAATCAAGAATTGTTCCAGTCATTTGGATAATGCATGATAAAAACCGTCAGGATTCAGAAGGCTATTGGCAGAAACAGATGAAGGAAACATCAAGAAATCATTCTTAATTTTCCAACAGCCAAAATCAGAGTTGGATGAAAAGTTCCCTTCTTATTGCGCATAAGTACTTTCTGTAATTGGCAAAATTGCCTGTTATTGTTTGAGTGTGTTTGGATCTCCTGTGGTAGGTTTTATGTGTTTGAGAATTGACTGGAAAGAAAAGCAGTGGTTTCCCAAGTCACTGTTCCATTCACACAGACTAAGCTGGAGGTATGAGATTAACAGGGTCTGACATGAATGGAGCTCCTTCTCTCTCAGGCCTATTGGAAAACAAAACACACACCGGCATACATTTGAGGAACTGTGAGTTGACTTTGGAGAGCACTGGTATTTTTACACGATAACAGTCTATTGGATTCCCTCATAAGTCTTTCAGTTCTTCATTACATAAGGACTTTTCCTGAACTGCAGGGCAGAGAGCAGCATGTATGTAATCGCTGTTTCACACTAATGCATCACATGTGCTTTGGATTTCAAACATCAATATTTGTAGGAACATACAGTAGGGCTCTTTCTATGAGCAGGGACTGGATTCTCACACTTACCACCCTTCACGGACTCTTCATAATTCACTGAGCATGGGCTTTGCTTTTTCTTTATTTAGATTTTGTACTTAAAAGTGCCCCTTTATATTTAAGTACCATAGAACCCTTCAGTAATAATCCCAACATGACATTTACAAGAAGAGGTTTTCTTATACCTGGATATTGCTGTACAATCTTTATTTCTCTCCTAAGATAATTGTTTTAATTGATCTTATCTGCCAGGTTTTCATCAGATGGGAATCTGCATCAATTTCACTGGTAATATTGGTTTACAGGAGCCAAAGGGTTAGTCTAATCTGGTTATCGCTATACCTTAGACAGAGAAATGTGTAGCAATATTTTTAGAAATGTCCCTTCATTATCTGGTTGACTTGTTTGAAATAGTTCTTGTTGACTGATTCTGCAATATTACAGAGGAAAATAATAACCAACCACTGTCTCACAGACTATAGGAGATCAAGGCACAGAAAATATTCACTGGTCTTGATTGAATCCACAATTTAATGTTAAGTGTGAAGGCTCCTGGTACCTGGTGGGCCAGCATAGTTGTTTTAGAATGAGAATCTAAACAACCAGTGCTAGGAGCTGGAATTCACACAGAGTAGCCAACTGGAAGTGTTAAGCACAGAGCTCTCCCTGAAACAGAGGTTTGTATTCCAGACAGCACCCAGGTTCTTCCGTCCATCCATCCATCCATCCATCCATCCATCCATCCATCCATCCATCCATCCATCCATCCATCCATCCATCCATCCAT
>VZUI01064631.1:0-37665 GCA_013401135.1 Cettia cetti | reverse complement strand
CCATCCATCCATCCATCCATCCATCCATCCATCCATCCATCCATCCATCCATCCATCCATCCATCCATCCATCCACCTATCAATCCATATGAATCTGTAGATGTATTTAAAGCAAATTTGATTTTTAAAAAGCCTTATTCAGTTGTGATGGTGTTCTCTCAGTTTTATATGAGAATATTTTTTCTTTCTACACCTCTCCATATCCTTTTGATAATCACGTTTACAAGCATCTGTATTTAAAATATCAAACTCTTATTAAAACTTTATTGTTTTGAAGCTTTTTTGCTTGTTTTTGTTACAGTATTTACAGGGAAAAATACTCTAGAAAAAGGTACTGCTCATGGTAAAGATTTTGAATATAGGCCTCCAGGTATCTCCCATAGTACTCTCTATCTTAGCTTTCTTGGTCTGATTATGATTTCATTTTATGTTTTCTTATTTAAGAGAACGTACTGTATTATATAGTGAGAAAATTATGCCAAGTTTTTAAATTATTTTAATGTCATTAGTGTGTTAATAGTTATGCAAATTTATTTTACACAGGAATTAATCAACTATGTAGATCTTAAAGGTTAACTGGGAAAGGTGTGGATTAAAGAAGAAAAAATTCATCATCACTCAGAACAAAAATATTGATATGCAAAGAACAAGATTAACGTGAACAGTACTGGCAGTTCATTAAGAGAAATGTGCCTTTAACACAGTCTAAAATAATTCCATGTTGAGATTGCATTTTAAAAAAACGATGGCCCTGTAATTTATAACATCATTTGTTTTGTCCCAGACAGTTTAAAACCTTACTTTTCTGCAACACTGTCACTTTTTATCTAGGTAATTTGCAATAATTTATGCATGATTTTTTTCATTCCTTCTGAAAGACACAGTGATGGTTGTATTAATATATTCATAGGTGCATAATTTGTCCTGATATAAATTAAAATCATGCTTGTAGGGCTACCTGCATTAAGAGAAGAGTTTCCCCAGCATCAGTTAGCCTTGATGCTAGCCAGAAGTGATCAGGCAGTGCTTGTCTTAGCAACATTTAGCACTTCTCCAGCGACTTCCATTTCCAAAAACTATACAAATAAATGACAACTCCAAGTAGTTACCAAGTAGTTATGTATATTACAAATAACCATACTTTCTTTGACATTTTGATCTTATAATTTGAAAGACTCAAAGTTAAAAAACTTGGAAGTGGGAGAATTAGGAATCAACAGCTTTATGTCTGGGTGATGTGGGAACATTAACAACGGTTTTGCATGGGGAGAAAATGGTGCTGAGTAACTTTTTATTTACATGGTAGGGAGAACAGCAGGTTAGAGTTTCATCTCATTAAAGGTCCTCAAGCTCTTCTCCAAGGTCGGTTGTACCACCTTAGGCTTTTCTGACTCATAATATGTCAAATTGTACAGCAATTTTTTTGTGGGGTCATTGGAAATCAGGTAGGAGGAGATTTTCAGATGTAATCTCTTTTATACCCACCCACAGTCATGTTCCTTCTTATTGCAGCAATAATTCACTTGGGCATCAAATTTACTTGCTTTTGTGACTATATTTGCTTTTAAGCGCATGTCATTGCAATGTTTTTAAGTTACTTCTAGACTTTTCCAGCAGGCTGGAAATTTGGTTCAGCTCTGACCTGTCTGTACACCTTAGCAAAAAAACTAAAGAAAGAAAAAAAAAGGCGGGGTGAGAGAGAAGAAAAAAGGCAGCAGAGCACTGAAATGTACTTTATAAACACAGATACCTAATGTTAGCTTGAAATTTTGGCAATCCTTTGCCCATTCTGTCTTACAGTGCTCAGGATTGCCACCAGCTTTGCTACGCAGGTTGTAGGCTGTGATACTAAATAAGACATGATTACATGTACTAACAATGGGTTCACATATGCAACCCTGATAGAGTAAATGGTTTCTATAAAGCATGGAATGCTTCAATAACAGCGTGACAGTAGTAGTTTGTCAGTGGTCAGAGTACTAATAGGAATCATTTGCTTGCAATCTACAAGTAATTTTTATTGAGCACTGCATTCAAAAGTACATCCATTGTCCCCAAGCAGAATAAATAAAAGAATGGGTTAGTTTCAGTACAAACAAATTTTTGTTTTATTAGTTACAATACTGGGTTTTGCAGTTCTACTGACTTGGTAGGCTTACATCTGTATATGAAGGACTAGATTGGGTTGTATAGCTCCAGCTTTGCCATTCTGGCAGGGACATTTTAGTGTTCATTATCACTTTAGAGAAGAATGCTGCATTAAGAGTAGTTGGGTTTTAACTATGTATTTCCAGAATTGTACTGTTAAGGAATACCCTTAATGCTGTTCTAATGTAACTCTTTTAAAAATGAAATTGTCAGCTTTCATTTCTTCTTTTTCTTTGACAAAATTGTATTAAGAACTGAATAGATGGCTCTGCAGGAATATGGATGCCTTATTACTGATGCAAAGTCAAATAATAATTTAGACCTAAGCATATTGGAATGTCTCTCACATAAAAGTTTTCTTATAAGATTTGTGACTCAGATAATTTAAGATGACATATACATTAAATGAGTTTTGAGGAGCAATTCAATTGAACAGGTGAATCTGAGACTCAGGAGATTTCTGTTGTTAGATGTTGCTTTATAATATTGCTTTACAGAAGCAACAGTGCTTATACAGATTTTCTTAATGGCTTCACTCTTGAAAACAAAGTGGAAACAATTTTGAAAATTAGTGAAATCTTCAAGTTATTTTGTAGTTATTTTGTTCTTTGTATTTAAAGTAACTTTTATGTAATTGAGATTTTGTTTTCAGTTTTGTTAGTTTTGCACCACTGTCTGTTTTCAGATCCTTTTTCTCTGACATAAGGCTGTGCAGTCAGATGTGGCTTTAGATGCTGTGGATGTTAACTAGTATGTAAATGTATGTACTAGTGGGATAACACATGCAAAATGTACTGTAGTTCTTTGGTAGAACTCCAAGACAGTGTTTTACCTACTAAGGGAATATGTAAGTTGTGAGATATCACATTGTAGCAATGACAAAAGTCATCTAAATATTTGTCTTACCTATAAATAGTCCGGCTCAGGTTCTGGAAGCAGCCTGGACTAAACTCTAGAAAACAGTTTGTGCCAGGCAGGGCAGCCACGGTTTGTGAGCTGAGGGTGGATGAGGGACCAAATGCAGCTGCATTCTGCAGCATAGGGTGCAAAAATGCTCAGGTGGCACCTTGGCTGGAAAAGGAGGCACATCAACCCCACGTGCACTGGCTCTACAGCACAGGGTGGAGGATCTGGTGGATACTAGCCATGGATGGATTTGTGTCTTTTATGCATAAGCCAGACCTTGTGTTGTAAGAGGTGGTGGTTTTAGCACACGTGGGGTGACAGTTTTTCGAATTCAGAGATTCCACTCCTACAGGGTAATGTCAAATGGCAGCATTGTTTGATTTATAAACAAAATACTTGATAGATCTGCTTTTCAAAAATATAGTTTGTCTATAGATGTTAATATTGTTCAAATACTTGCTTTTCCATGTAGCCCTGTTCTTGTTAAACTACTTATCCTAGGCAAGTTCAAGTAAATTTGCAGCTACTTGATTAGGCTTTTAATAGCTGACCATGACTTGCAATATGCTCTTTGTGGGCCTGATATTTCTGAGTCTGTAAGGTTCTCAGCTTGTCAGTGGCTGATCTTCTTCTCTTGGGAAGATATCTTGGGAGAATTTTCATTCAGGGACAATTAATGTAAATAAACTTTTTTCTTCCCATAAGATTTCTAAGTTCTCATTACAACCTCTCTCCCAGGTGTTGATTTTGTTACTTAACCAATGGACACCAAGAGGTGTCCATTCTATAGATCGATAATCTGCCTTTTTAGTCCAGCATATTATAAAAAAGGCTGGATGAATTGTAAATAAAGCCTTCTGATCTTTCTTCTACCTTGAACTGGAGTAAAGTTCTGTATTTCTTGTCCAACAACACACTCTTTATCAAAGTTGTCCAGACATTTTACAGCTAGATAGGACATGAGAGATCAGCAAAACTGATGCCACTGGAACAATTCACTCTATAGAGTAACATCCCAGTAGCCATGCTACTATTGTTGCCTTTTGTCCAGCACTGCATGGGTTCACTTCAGTGATGTGTGGACCCCTTCAATAGGTGGAGAGAGCAAGACATGGCATCATCCTGTCGCTGTCAGTGTTGTATGGTCAGTTAAGAAACAAAATTACCTGAGGGTAAACAAGTGGTATTAGAAGTTAGAACATAAAACTGTCAGTGAAACTTAGCTTTTGTGTTTCTATGTGGATGACTGTGAATCACTACAGTAGCACTAAATTGTGCTTGTAAAACAGTTCTTCCACCATCAGGTTTAATACAACGTCAATTTAGAAGGACTTTAGTGGTACTGATGCTCTGTATACAATTGAGTTGCATCTTGTATGTGTTCAGTTCTCTTTGCACCTGGGTAGAGGGGGAAGCAGTTTGTCTACGTGATGATTTTCTAAACAAGTTAAGTCTTGGAGAGCAAGCATATTTATTTCTTTACTGCTGTGTTGTATTTAACCTGTCTCATGCCGTACGTCAAGTACCTATCACATGATAAGTTGTCCAGGTATCAGTTGAAAAGGATTGGTTCATTTACTTGAATGCCAGATGGAGACATCCAGAAATGATCCTTGCTGTCCTGCTTTTAGTTGTAAAGGTAGAGATCACAGTAAATTGTTAGTTTCAAACACAATAGCCTGAGTAGTAGGTTGTTAACTTTTGTGTTTGGTGCTTGATGGACTATTATACTTCACCAAATGGAACATCATAGCTCTCAATTTGTCTGCGTGAAACACTGTTCTCCTGAATATATATATATATTTTTCTTTCCTGGGTTCCTTTGATTTTTTAGGGGAAAATCCTAATGGTGATGAAACACTTATACCTCAAAACTGTGTGAAAGTGGTCTGTTACCTTTCTTGTCTTCAACAAGTTCATTAGTCATGTCTTAAAATTCCACATGTAAATTATTAGTATTACACAAATAATTGTCTAGTATTGATTAGGCTCATTCATGCATAGCTGCTTACCTGTTTTCTCTCTTTTCTGAAGGAATATTAAAATATAATATGCATTAGCTTTCATTTTCAGTGAAGAATTATTTTCTGCCTGTTTGTCCTTTCTAGAACTTCCTCCCTGCACTCTGCAGATCTTTCCAATTTAAAACCATCTGTTCAGCAATTGTTAACTCTTTGCTTCAAACCTAATAACTTCATTGTGAAATGAGTAATTCTGACATTTTCACTTACAGCCTTATTAGCACAGTGGTGTGTTCCTGCTGGGGCATTTATATGAGGGGAGGGCATCATCTTCTCATAGAATTTTTGTGAAACAACAAATTTTTGAGTAAAAATCCAGAATCTGGAAAGCAGGATTTAATCACTGTTAAGGCTATTGTGGGCATGTATACCATGCCCATAAGGAATCCAGGTCTTTTCTGTAATGCAGAAGTTATCTTGGATGTGAAATTGCTTGCTGTCCTTGAGTCCTGCTAGCTTTTACATCTATGTGACAGTTTGTAATGTTGATGCAGTTTGTTTCCTTTTTTTTTTTTTCCCCTGCCCATATTGTTACTGTTCTACCTCCAGACTAGTAGAGGCACTTTGAACATATTCATGCTGACCCAGGATGCCATGGGAGTAGATACATTTTCCTGGTGTCAAAAGTGGAGTGTATATTTCTTTGGTATTTCTGTACCACTTTTTGCACAGTACCCAATTTTTAGTGTGGTTTTTTTCCTGCTTATGGACAAGGAATAAATTTTTCAGTCACGGTACATGTTCAAAATCAGTGTGCCTTTTTTCAAAACATATCGGAAATTATTTATAAGGATTTTAAAGAAAAGAAATAAATAGCTTTATAGCTATGATAATTTTCAAACAAATTAACCAAAGGGATCTTATAATATGCAACCAAGAGTTGAGCTCTTTCTTTTATCCCTTCTTTCCATTCCTTAATGATCTTTTGGGAGGCAAAGGAGGCAGAGGAGAGAGGCTGTAATGAAAAAGATGATGCTGGATTTGTTGAAAAGGGGCAAAGACGTCTCACGAGTGCTAGAATAATACTTCCCGGTAGCAGGAAAAGTATTTCTGTGTCTCCCCATTCTTGTGTTTGTCAACTGACAGTTCAGTTCTATTCACAGACTAGAATAATTATCATCTATGTTACTGTAAGTGATTGTCTGAAGACATACATGAGATAAGACTTGTAGGGAAAAATAATTTTTTATTACAACAGCTGATAACAGCTGGAAAAACCAGGCAGGCTGAGAGGCACACATGCCTTTTGTCTTACTTAATTCTCTCTGTCTCTTGAAAACTGACTCCTGCATTCCAGTTTGGAAGAGTAGTCATTGCTCAAGTGCATTTTGGGAACACTAATTTGAGATCCTAATTAGTCTCTCTCTGATCGTGAGTAACTTTTATAAATGAACAGCACTGTCACAAGCTAATGGCTATATTAGGACCAGGACATAGTTTATTGTAGGTAATTTATCTTATGTGAGAGGAATTTATCTCAGATGCTCTGGTAAAGCTTCATGTTGGAGACAGATGCATTCAGATAAACAGCAGAGGGACCTAAAGGCTGCAGGATGCTTTTGATTTCAAGAACTGGCTTCTGGGTTAGAGTGCTGACCACTTCATTGAAGCAGCGTCAGTTATCTCCACCCATTTTACTTTTTTATTTTTTGTTGTCACTCAAGTATTTACTGAATAAATGTACTTCTGTTGGAAAAATAGTAGCTGAGTAAATAGGTTAAGTTGACAGTTCATTATCTACAACAGAGTACATTAGCAAAATTTTAATATTATTACTGACTTGTAGTTGTGGTTCAATAGGCCATTTATCTTAAAGTAAGTAATTGTTAAAGAAACAAAACAGGAAGCTAAATAAAGAATCTGAACCAAGGAAAAGCAACAAGAAAAACACTTTTTTTTTTTTAGCATGCTTTCTAAAGCCTTTTTAAATATATCTAAATCAAAATAATAACCTGCTCAACACATTTAAGGTATAACAGAAAGGCAAACCATGCACATGGTTGGTAAGCCTTTGTTTTTGCAGATGTGACTGATTTTCTCATTTGCAAAATCATATTTGTTGTGAACAAAGGCTTCCCTATTGTCATATGAAGTTGACTAGGAAGCTCTCCTGCAGTTAGAGAGGTATCAAATATTAATGTTTGTGCTCATGTAGTCAAAGGTGTAGGTATTGGACAGGTCTTGAGTCTGGATGTAGGTACAGCCTCTTGGAAAAGCCAAATACAATTTAAAGTTTACAGTGATAAATCAGTGCAATGTGTTATGTCAATAACTGATCCTAGTCAAAATCAGATACATCCTCTGAGTCTAAGATACACCCATATTAAACAGAGAAAATTGTGTTTGCCAAGCAAGAAAATTTTTTCTTTAAAAAAAGAAAAGGTTTTTTTTTAAGTTCAGAGTAGGAGGCAGCAGGAGATTTTCTGTGTTAAAGATGTAAACATACATAGGCATAGATCATTCACTCTGTATTTTAAATACCGCGCTACCCAAGGCATCCTGAGCTGTTGTTTGAAGAATGAGTTAAAATTAAGTTGTGGTTTGTGCCACAGAGCAGCTAGATGATGTTGTGCAAGCCTTGCATTATGTAATGCATCAGAACAGTTTCTTCTTTCATTTTGGGTAAATAATGGTCATAGAAGTCAGTGCCTGGAGAATATTAAACAGTGTCTGTCCTTCACTTAGTTACACACAAGTTCTCCAGTGGGTCTGACACACCCTTAATTTTAATAACTGGGCCTTATCCTTGGATTCCTTCTCTCAAAATAGGGCTGCAAGAACATGTGTTGACCTTTTATCTTTCATGAGACACAGGAATCAGAGGGGAGTTCACTGCCTGTCAGGAGGTCCTTCCTTCACCTTCCCAGGCTAGAAGAGCGCTCAGGCAGCAATATGTAAATATTCTGTACTCACCTGGTGATCCACCACTTACCTTTGGCTTTTATGCACATGAGCCATTAAGGTTTGAAGTTTTGATGATCCCCTATAAGCTTTTTTATAAGTGTTTTTAAATGAGATTGTCATTCTTCCTGTAGTGTAACCATGGAAACAGACAGGGAAGCCTTAAAGAAAGTGATCGAACATGCTGTGCTAATTAATCCTACCCTTCAGTTTTCTTTCAGTTGAAGGATGTGCTTAAATAAATTTTGCATGAGTAAGCATATTTGGATGTGCAAAGGGGTATAAAATATGTAACAAGTTTTCTTGCAGAAGGATATCTGAAAAAAACCTGGTAACTGTCATCTATTTGCATCTGGACCATCAGATCACTTCTATACAACACCTATCCTGGTGTTTCACATATGCATTTTGTTAGCATTCTTTTTAGATTGTAAATATATCTGAAAGATCAGAGTAATTTTTTCATTTCTCATGTGCGATGAGACACATTTGTATTAATTTTGAGTGAAAGTGTTCATTATTGCTAAATGCACTCTTTATGCAGAGCAGAGAATTATTCAGAAAAAGCAAAGGTTGCTCCCTCCCTGCGAGAAAGCAGCTCCTCTGAGGCATTAGCCTGATTCAGGTCCTGTCAGTCCTGCACAAGGGGAGTGAGAGACTGACTGAACTGTGGAACTGTGCCATATTTTCTCCTTCCATATTTTAGCTTTTGTAAGTATTTCCCTTGGTTATTCACTCCTGCTTTCCATTTTTCCATTTACTTTCCAAAGCAGTGTATGTGGCCAACTAAGAAACAAATTGGCCACAATTTAAAACATGTGGTCTGTATTCATAAGCTCATTTTGTTATGGTTTAACTCAAACTAAAACACCTCTTAACCTGGTGCTCTCTGACACCAATGTAGGTCCTCAGCTTGCTTTTACAAATTAAGATTTTGTTTAAATGTTTCTCAGTTCCGTTATCCTCTTATAACTGAGAAACCAGGTGCAGCAGCCAACCTCAAATGAAACTTTCATAGTGTTTTGGGAAAGAATGGATTAAAGAAAAACATTTAGTTGTCCAACAGGCTGGAACTAGCCCAAAAGGGCTATTCTTTGAAAATAAGATGGATTTTCCTTAAACTGGAATGGATTAAAGGTGAGGAGATCTAGCAGCAGTATATTGAGGAAACAGCATGTGTGGCATTCCCAGCAGGAAGAGATGACTGGTTCCAAGCTGGACAGTCCCAGGAGAGGAGGAAAGGTGTGCTTGGGCTGACTGTTAACACCTGCAAAGCTCCATCCCTGTAGAGTGGCAGAAGCCAGCTGGCAAGCATGGTTATGATATGATTATTTGTAACTTGATTTCTGGTATGGCAAGTTGGGTACTCATCTCTCTCTACATGAGAGATTCCTCGAATGTGTGGACCAATGGCCTTGTGTTGTGAAAAGTTGAGTTTGTCTATCATCCCACAAGCACCAAACTTTTTTGACAGTTTTCCCCAAAGTACATGATGTGGCTTCTTCAAGAAACCTTTCCCCTGCTTGTTTATGCCTCTTTTCCTATGAAGGCTTGGTAGAAATTTAGAATTTGCAAACAAATTCAGCCTTCCTCAGACAAGACTAACAGGGAGGGCTCAGACTTGCAAAAAGGATGGAATCATTCACCATCCAGACTTATCCGATCCTTTCATAATTTTTATATTGCTTTATAGTACTAGGTCCATATCCACAAATTCAGGCAATACTGTTTCAGTTTAGTCATATGGAATATAGATGCACAGAAACTTAGGCTTGTTAATGGTTCTATGTGCCAAGAATAAGAACTGCTTAACTGCTGACCAGTTAGAGCTGTTGGTGGTTTCTGGTTTCCTAAAAGTGAAAAACTTACTCTGGAGGCAGAGACACTGTGGAACACATGATGTGACCTCTCCTGTGGTCTCTTTGGGGCTGTACCTGGCCAACCCTGGATTGTCTTTGTAAGCCAAATTTTTCATCAACCTGATGGACAAGTGCACAAACTTTAGAGAAATGGAGGTCTGCAATTTTAAAAAAATAGGTATTCATGTTTCAAATGTAGTTTTTAAAAGATGAGATCATGGCATACAATTCAAATTATTCCCCTACACTGGTCTAATTGCTATAATCACCTGATAATGCAATCTGCTGGCAAGATTGGCCATCATTACTATGGAGATACAGTCACTGGCAGTAAATGTTCATAAAAAGCTTTTCTAGTGTGTTAAGAAGGGGACAAAGGACTCTCTTCTGCACTCTTTTGGGAATTCTCATGCTGCTTATTTCTGTCTGAGTATATGACTTTTCTTTTTTGTTTCTCTGAGGTGTAAAGCATATCCTTTTGTTATAGTAAATCCAGTTGTTTTCTGAAAGGAAAACCGGTAGTTCAGGAAGACACAAAAAACCACCCAGTACTGCGTTCTCCTGATTTCTATTACTTGTGCATGTCCAGTGTTCCCAGCAAGGAAGTGGATGTTCTTAAGGCAGTAGCTAGGATCAGATAGTTTGGAAAAAAGCATTTGCAGGACCATGATAGGCGGAGTCACCTTAGCCCTGAAGATCTTTTTCCATTTTCTGGAGGAGAGAATCCTCTGTAGGAGAAACATACTTGTAAACTTCTCAGTTTAGCATATGATGATCTCTATTTTAAATAGATTGTGTAGCATGTGAATTGTTTTACATGACTGACAAGCTTAAAAGACAATTATTGTAAATGTTATATCTTTAGTAGGCCACAGATTTTACTGAAATGATTTCTAAAATTGGAGCACCACCACTACACAATTCTTGAGAGAGAGGAATTTCTCACATAACATTTTCTGCTGTTTTGCTGCAATATTAATATTTATTTGAATGGTAATGTGTAAGTGTGTCTACCGCTTTCAAACATAAACTTGAATAAGCAGGCTGGGCTTTGCAGTGTAAGCTGTTGAAGGTTTCCTAGGCTTCCCTAAGAAGCCAAATCTCATCTGTGGCATCATTTTTCTGGGAGTTTCCTTTTCATTTTCTTTTTCTAAGTAACACTGAAATAGAAGACTATTCATGCCTCAGAATGAGCAGTTAATGACAATTAAAATCTTAATTTATTTATCTTTTATTTAGGCATACCACAGTATAGCTTTGCATCTCTGCTGGGCCTGTGGTTGTCATTATGAGAAGCATATTTTATTATTCCTTCATAACATTCACAGCTCTGTTTAGCCAGGTACTTAATGATAGATGCTACCATTAAGTAAAGTACTCCAGTTCTAGAAGAAAAATACTCTTGCATCGTTATGTGATACATGCTCATATATCCTTTTAGATTGTACAGCAAACTGTTTCTTTGCTTTGTTTACATTAATCTATTTGTGTTTACCCCACAGGTCTTGCAAGAGCTAAATCAGTTCCTAGTCATACATATTCCAATGAAGTGGTAACCCTATGGTACAGGCCTCCAGATGTCCTTCTGGGATCAACAGAATATTCCACCTGCCTTGACATGTGGTAAGTGTAGATGAAAAGACTATATGTAGATGTTTTAGCTCTTGGTTTTTAGACATGTAAATCAAATATGTAGTGAGATCATTGGTGCAGGTTGAAAAACATATGTGTATTAATATGTGTGGTTCATGCAGTATCTCCCTAAAGGAATCCCCTCCTGCCACCCCACTGGCTGGCAGCTGCTACCAGCTGTTGACACAGCACCCTTTGGTGCTTTGCAAGAGACTCTAGTCTGACTTTTGTAGTCTTAGTGTGGTACTTTCATATGACGCAACACCTGTTTTGTAAAAGAGCAAAGGCTTTCACCATGCCCTCCTATAGCAAGGAGAAAACCAGAATTCTCTGGTTGTGAGCATAAAACATCAATTCTTAATCTACTGTACTTGGTATAGCAGTAAATATCGTTGAATAGTTTTCTTTCAAACCTACAGATTTTATTTAGACCTGAAGGTTTACAAGGGTAGTTTGATTTGTACAATGTACATCAGCTTGCTCAATTTTGATGACATCATTTAGTCCTGTGTTGAACAAGGAAAAAGGAAGGTATTTGGTTTTTTGACTGTTAAAAACCAAGCTGGAGTTTCTTTGTTTATTCTGACAGGATCTTTGTAATCTGTAGAAATTCTGAAATGCGGAAAAAACATCCTCTTCCTTACAAAGAAAGGAAGATGCTCTGGAATATGTTTGGGTTTTGTTTTGTTTGGTTGGTTGTTTGCCTTGAGGGGTTTTTTTGGTTGGTTTCATTTTAGTTTTTTTGATGCATGTTTGACTTTTTAAACCTTTATAGCTCATTCAAGAAAAAATTATACTGAGGAGATTTCAGAAAAATACAGCAATTTTTTGCAGTTCACTGAAATATCTTTCTTTAATACAGGCAAACCAAAGTTAGAATTATGATTGCATTAAAATCTAGAGGTAACTGTAAGATAAGGTTAAAAGCTATGTTTTCATATGGTGTGTGAATAATATTTTTAAGGTAATCTTGCAGTATAATATTGAAACTGAAGACCTAGCAGGAAAATTTTTTTTGCTGGGGAAGGGAACTGAACATGAAGTTGTATTTAGTCCTGTAGCTGAAATCAGAGATTATGGGATGAAATCTTAGGTTTTCCTGAAAATCCTGATTCCTGGGGGCATGATTTAGAAATCACAGGATTGTTCCATGTGGAGGGGTTACAGAGTATAAATACTAGAATATCTAATATTGTAGAGAGTGGTTAGTATAACTGGGCCCTGGCTGCTGCAGTTCCTTGAGCTCTAAGGGAACGTGAACCAAGAAGTAAGAAAGGGACAGTGAGAAAACTCCAGATGGGAACACTGTGATACTACAAGTGTGCCAGAGAGGCAAAAGCAGAATATTCTCTATCAATTGTCTGGTTTTCCTCAGACCTTTCTCCACTCCACAGGTCTAAAATAATTTCCTTCTGCATGTCAGTTTCTCATCTATCCTAAAACTGTCCTGTTTACCTAAATACAAGGTTCAGCCTGGTGTCTTCAGAGGTTGCATGCAATCTCTGCAGCCCATCTGCTCCTGTTGTTTTACAATCACCTTTTTTCCAAGTAATACCTTGGAGACCCTCAGCAAGAGGCTCAGCTTGCTTGGGGTGAGGCAAGAAAACTGACTCAGAGGATGGTAGCAGCTGGGAGAGATAAATAGTCCTTTCTGCTCATCTTCTTGTAGTTCCCTCTACATTTGTTCAGTTCTTAGGTCACACATATTCGTGTATGGCTGCACATACGAGAATCAACTTGTAAATTACTGAGAATATATGGAGACAGCTAAAAAAAATTTTTAATGCAAAGAAAATTTAAAGAAAATTTTAAAGAAAAATTTTAATAGGGCAAACTACTCAAAAAGCACTTTAAAAGGCTTTTTTTTTTTTTTTTTTTTTTTTTTAGTTAAAAGCAACATTGGAAATTTATTTTTCTAAATTTTCCCAATTTAAAAAACACTGCACTGTGAAACTGAGAAAAGGAATTTAAAACATTTTTTATTGTGGCTGAAATCTTTTCCACAAATAAATTGGTTCTCAAAGTTCAATAGCTTGCCAGAAATAGATATTTTAACATTCCCTCCATGATGATTTTAGTAAAAGATTAGAAGGTCCAATCAAAATACATGGTGTTCCTGTAATAAAGATTGCCATGTAGCTAATTAAAAGCATTAAAAAGTTTCTCTACCTGCAGACTGAGCATATCCTTCATAATCATATGTTTATATTCAAATTACATGGGCAGCAGCAAAAATCAAGGAAGGACTTAAAATGCCACTTCAGAAATTTTTGGCAAAAATAACTTGAGTATTGGGGAAGAACACAATAGTTACATCTTCAATTATATCAATAAATGATGTCCTCTTGCACAGAGCATTTTATAAAGGCCTAAAAAAAATTCCAGGTGCCTAGGGATCAGAGGTGGTGTGTTCTGTTTCAAATGAAAAATGTCATATTCCTCTTGTAGTCAATTTGTAGCTCTTACAATATTTTTTTCTGTCCTGTACAAACTGAGGAACTATGAAGGGCTTAGGAAAAAGGGACCTAGTAATACAGTACCTTTCACATGGCAGCAATTTGTGCAGGGGCTCAGCCTCTGCCACATCAGAAATCAGATGAGACCAAATGTGTGCTGTGTGTGACAGAAGAGCTTTAGATTTTTATTTCTATGCTTTGCTGGGTTGTCTGAGACAGCACTTCCAGTTTGATTGCAAGAAGTGTAGCTGCGTGCTCAGGTCACTTGTGCTTACTTGGCACATCTGACAGTGAGCCCTGCTGGAGCACAGGCAGCCTTGGGGCTGTGCTTACACAATGGTTGTACAGAGCTGAGCTATAATTACATTAAAGCCATTTAGTGGCTTCCCAGAGTGGGAGGAAGGGAGACACGGAGAAACCTGTCTACCATCAGATTCCAAGATAATTTGGTAATTTGTTATCAAAAGTGTGTTTGTAGCATTAGCATTTTTATGCAATTACTGGCATTATGTCCTTATGGCACATAGTGTGTGCTCTCCTGTGTCGTTATTGATGATCTACATGATGACAAAACTAGGCAGCCACTTCACTAAATATTTAAATAATGTTAAGGTAGAAAGCACAGCTGTTTCCACTATTTAGAGGAAAGAAAAAAAATTAAAGTCACAGAGCTTTTTCTATAGCCATGATAAATGACATTTCATGGTGGTTCCCCAGGAACAGAAAGCGAGAATCCCACAGAGTAGAAGACCAGCTGCATGAAAAAAGGGTCCAAATATTAACCACTGGGCAGTGGCTGGGAAGCAGGTGGCAGAGGCTGCGGGCTATTTTTACACTTCATTTGCTGGTGTAGAGAATTAGAATAGTAACTAAAAGCTAATGATCCACATGCAATGTTACATTCTCCTGCATTCTTTTTTAAATAGCCACTGGCAATAAAATAATATTAATGAAGATGTACATGCAATAGTGGTGTCAGGCTGGTGATGGAGATCAGTGTGTTGGGCTTTGTGATTTACTGCTGGCAGCATTTGATACAGCAGCATTATGTGAATGTATTATACTACCCATGACTGCATCAAAGAGTTGTGATAACCTTTGATATAGCTTGTTTTTTTTTTTTTTTCCCTCTTGATGAGGACTTACTAGTAGCTAGGAAAATGGTTTTGCATCGCCTCTGGTGTAACTTGTCCTAATCCTTGAATTTTACAGTCCTTTGAAAGTCAATGCAAGGAAAATAGGCTTCAACACATAAAGGTTTTATGGATTACTAAAACCTATATATAAGTAACACAGAAACATAGGGAAAAATCCCTAAATTAACCTATTCTATTTGTTCCTTACAGGAAGAGCATAATATTAGTAAATGAAGCAATTTAAACAGGCTATTAAATCCATTTGATTCTGGTAATGCATGTGCTGCTGCTACATCTGGGTTTCTTACATCAAGAAGTCACTAGGGATATTTTATTTTGAAGTGCAGCTGGCTTTAAACTGTATTTGCTAACAGCTGGCAAATTTTTTTGCATATTGTGTTGTTTCGTTTATAAAGAAATACGCTCTTAGTCACAGCAGAGGTAACCTAAGCAGTTATGGGCCAGGATATATTTTAAATTCCATTTTATTAACTAGCATCAGCTATGTTTAGTACTGGGAAAGAAATAAATTAAAGCTAGACCAGTAAAATGTTACAAAAATGCTCCTTAAATCACTCTTATTTAGCTTTGTTACATCTGGGTTATTATACATTATTTCAAATCCGAGCTTAATTTAGGGAAGCCTGTTAATATGGAGTTTCTCTTTCCTATTATTAGAAAAATAAATGGTAGGTGGGAACACACCACTTTTCACACATAGCCTGCTAGGAGTGTGAATTTGAGTGCTCACTATAATTCCATGCATGCTTTCATGAATATTTGACCAATGAAGACCTGCAACCATAGTTAAGTTATTCATTACATAAAAATGGATTTTGTCTTAGACACAAATGTACCAAATTTTGTTTTTTGCACGGGGAACATTGTAAAGGCATCTTTATCCTGTTTCTCCTGTGAACGGTTTGCAGTGAGAGAAATGTGACAGCAGTATGCCCTGAAGAAATACTTCTTGGGGACTGAGAGAGGAAACAGCATAGGGGAAATTAGCTCTTTTGCCCTTGATGTTCCTCAGGATTATGACTTCCAAGAAATGCTAATGTGTAGGATTAGGGTATTAAGGTAATACTGCAGTAACTATAAAGGTATTGTTAATTAAATTTCTCACTCTGTCAGTGAGTCCTTCAAAAGTTTTATCAGCTGATTGGAAAATTCTATAGGCTCAGATTCATAGAAATGCTGTGTGTGGGAAGTGAGGAACTGTCTGGGTCTGTAGTTAGGGGAAGCCCATTTCAGTTCCTGTCTGAAAACTACTTTTATCCATTTGCAACATCAGATTTGCTGTTACTTTTTCATTGCTAGAAATGGATTTCATGTGTGTAAGGAAAGTCCATTTTGAAAATATCTGGATGCAGAAAAGAAAACCAGGAAGTTCATGTTCAACAAGGAAGTGTCTCCTGGCAAAATGTTGCTCAAGTTTGAGGAGTATTTTCTTGAGTTTATTTTGATCTTGCTTTTGCAGAACGAGAGAGTCCAATAGAAAGAATCCCACAAGAAGGGATCATGTAGATTTTATTCCTTCATAAATATAGTATTTCATAATACAGAAACTGAGTATTGCTGCTACAAAGAAAAAAAAAAACCAAACCTGGAGCTTTTATTTCTAGGTATTCAGTGACACATGCAAGAACATGACTACTCTATTCTCTTGTAATTACAATCACTTCAAGTCTGACTGTAAAGAAATATCTTGAACTATCATGGTCTCAAGTAAATTAGTTTTCATTCATTGCATATGCTTCCTGCATAAATTTTAATGGTTTTTTGTCATCTTGAAAGGGAAATTTTGATTCACTCATTACTTCTCATGTGAGAACTACTGTTTGCCTTATTGCTGTTTATTTTTGTCAGACTGTATCATCCATTAGGTGTTATTTCTTACATATCAAAGAGTAATGGTCTTGAAAGACAAATTCCAACCAACTTAAGCATTTGTGGGTATTCCAGCAGTATGCCAAAGTAGAAATAAATCAGTTTTTTAATAAGTAGAAATAAATCAGATTTTAATAAATAAGTCAACTAAGGAGAAAAAGGTCCCTTGACTTAGATTCCTTTTCCTCAAAACTTGTTTTCATTGTTGTGTTTATAAGCAGGATAATAAAGGAACCATTTTTTCCTGAATAAATCAGGCAAGATGAAAATTTTTTTGCCCTTACATGTATATTACTAGGATTTTATAGAAGATGCCTCCAGTATTACATCTTGGTGACAAATCTGAAAAAAAGTAAAGCAGCAGGATTTTGAAGGGGAGTGTGTGTAGGTTTTGTGTGGTTTTGTTTGTGTTTTTATTTGTTTGTCTGTTTGCTTTTTAATTCTGATATATTTAACATTACAAACAGTGTGTAGTTTGGGAAGCTTGAATAAAAACTCTTTTGTTCCTTTGAATTTCAGAATTCTCACCAGAGAGATTGCTGATAGGAATTACTTGGCTTTCATAAAATGCCTTCCCCCTCTGAAGCCAAATCCTGCACACAGAAAACAAGCTTAATGACCAGACAAAAATATTATGTGAACACCCAGCATAGGTTTTCAATGCAAAGGCCATGCTGAATATTATCACCTGCACTGAGTCTGCTACAAAGCAGATCTGTTCAAGGCAGAATATTCAACAATTTTAAACATATAGTAAGAATATAGGGTTTCTATATACTTGATTTAAGTATAAACTAAGACTTGATTTGGAAACAGCTCCTCATTCTGGAATGTGTCTGTACTCTCTTTTATGGCTCCATCAAGAAAAGTCATAATATTAAAGTCCCTTATAATCTTTTATACATTATGCCTTACCAAAGCTGTTATGGGGATTTTTTTTTGTTTGTTTTCCAGTATTCAAGTGAAGATATGCTGGAGATTCTTGTAGCAATAAGGATCTTTGTTACACAGAGACAGGAATGTGAGTCCCTAAGCCAAACACATAAAACCAATCCACCAGTAAGCAAGTTAATTTTAAGGGAATACCCTTCTGAATTATAAAAGCTGTGAGAGGCTGAAATGTGCTTCTGCAGCACAGAAGACTGCTGCAGAAAAAAAAAAAAAAAAAAACAACAAAAAAAGGAGGTTCCTGAGGCATTCAACTTCATTTTTACAGGCTCATTTACTATGTCAATTCAATTGCAAGAGAAGACATTCAGCTCTGCTAGTAACTCTTACTCTGTTTAAGGCTGTCCAGTGACAGCCAGAGTCCCAGGAAATTAAGCAAGACACCTATAAAGAGAGTAGGAAAATCCAAACTGAATACACCAAAATTGGTTAAGGTAATATTCTTTTGTCAAAAAATATTTATAATTGCTTCCTGAAAATGTCATTGTATGCTAAACGTGCACGAATTTACCTAAATAACATACCTGTGGAGATGCATGCACCTTAAAGCCTCTATTTCATATTTTAAGAAGTAATCTTTGCTACAGCTGAGAGTGATGTGTGAGATCATCTTATCCAGTCTATTGTTAATGCAAGTCTGTTTGCTGAAGAATATTCTTAAGTATTTCAGTTTGTCTAGTTTTACATGACTGTAACTGGGCTTCAAATCCATTGGGAAGCTGGAGTATAGTACAATTATTAATTGTATTTCCCTAACATTCACCATTAATTGTATTTCCCTAACATTCACCCGAAAATTTCTATTTCCTAAGGACATACTGCTATTTCTAGTTACACTATTTTGGATCTACTTACCATTCTGGGAACCATTAAAATCCTAATCAGTTCCTCCCTGTCCTTCATTTTGCATAATTTTAAATACAGAGTCATCACATTTTCACTTGTCCCTTGGGTTTTCTTGTAGCCAAGAATGATGTAATTTTCTTAATTTTTCCTCAAAACCCAGTTCTTCTGACATGATAATAGTTTTTCTTCGTTCAAAAACATCTCTAAACTGTTTAAAAGTTTGTGAGGTCTACAAAGACAAGACAAAATTTCAAGGCCTTGTAGAGGCTTTCTTTTCTCATTTGCAGTATGTGCACTTACAGTTTGTAATGCAGGGATCCTATTACAGACTCAAGTTTCTACTTACTGTGATCCTAAAATTCACTCATACCACTATGCCATCTAAAACACTGTCCAGCCATCTTCAAGCCTTTGTGTGCTGTTACAGCTTTCTGGGTTTTTCCTATCCATTTCCTAGTTCAATGTCATACTTCTTCTGTATTACTATTTGCCCTTTTTATAGTATTCATTTAAACTTTCCTTTCTATTGGCTTACTCGTCAATGTGCTGAACACTATAAGCTTTGAAACCAATCATAAGCTTAATTTTCAAGTGGGCTGAAGAGAACAGCAGTCTTCCAGCTCAGGTCTTGAAGGTTGCTTATATTTCTTTCCCCAATGATTATAATACTCTTTTGATTTTTGTATTAGGTGTTTGATTAACTCCAGTACTCTTCTATTTCTGCTTGTGACTTAATGGAATTCTAGGCCACACAAGAGTCCAAGACATATAATAGGATTCTACTTTCCAAGCAGGAAATTTTTCTTCAGTTTTGTTTGCTGTTCTTACTTGATTTTTTGCTTATACTTGCGTCAGAACCACTAAAAGTGGACAAATTTATAAATAAAGTGAAACAATACAAAATTTGGCAAAATCTTCCTGCTGCCCTTACCGCATTTCTATTCAAACAGCTAGATGAAGATTCTCTGCAGAATTGTATGTGCTCTCAAGTGATATGCTGGTTTAATCAAATGCCTGTTTTCTGATTGCAAGAATAGAAATGTGATCCTCTTTTCTTTAGTCTGAGTTCAATTGTTTTATTGCTTATCTTGAATAAATGGCTCCTGGCTAAAATCTTGATTTTTTCTCTTTGCCTGAGATGCTGGTACTGTTTATTAGTATTTGACTGAGATATATTGTGCCTATCTGTACCTAATGAAGCACTAACCAGACTAAATTATGAATGGCAGTTTAATCAATTCAGTTCATTTGGTAACCAGCAGAAGCATATGGAACATAAATTTTAACCTCTCTTTTATAAACACCTGATTTATTCTAAAATTTGACCGCAGCTGTGCTTTTCAAAGTTTTCTTCCACTTTTCTATGCCAACGAGAAGCTTTATTTAATATATCCATGCTCTGAGTTGTAGAATTAGAAAATGGTGATGTATTTTTCATTTTCTTCTTCAAAAATTTGACTATCAACCCTCATTGTCCTGGAATGTAAACTTGTTTCATTATTGGGCATTTGTCAAAGCCTGAGAGAGAGTAAAGAACAGGTTATTTACTGATACTTTTAGTTAAGTGGTATCTCTAAGTGCTCAGCTCCAGCCTTAATGAAAATATGCAACCTGTTTTCATTAAGTTGTTTTATTCTAGAACCACTTCCCCACCAATATATGCACACAAATCCTAAAATTAAATGCTGCTTTCTGAATGCATCATCATGATGCATAAGCACTGAAAAGGTATGTAATTACTACATTCCAAATAATTTACTTCTAAAAACAAAGTTAAATTAGAGGTTATTGCTGGGATTTTTCTGACATGGAAACAAAATTCAGTTTTGGGGGGAGCTGGTGCTGTAGTTAGTGTTGCAAATTCTTAGTTCATTTTGAGATACGTTTTGGGGATTTAAACATGTTATTACTTTGAGTGAAGAGTGTTTTTGTGTGGTTGCTTACACAGACATGGTTGTACAGCATACGTGGGTGTTTCCATATGAAAGTTGTAGAAAAATGTATGCAGAAAAATGTAATTGAAGAAGTTGAAGTATATCATCAAATTCTGCATCCTATTGATAGCCAAGAGGGATGTTTTCTCTTTATATTATTTTTACTGAGGGAACAAGCAACTCTTGAGCTGTTTTCATCCAGAGAAGTTACAAGTGCGAGTTTGTAATTTGCTTTCATTTTGAGATGCAGGAAGTTTACAGGTTATCTGGAATTTGAGATAGAGTCACAGAAGCTTTCCTCAACCTTTGAGAATGCTTTCTTTGTGCTGTAGTTAGTGTGTCTCAGATATTTTTACCATCTGATTTCCCAGTACTTCTGCCACTGTCTTAATTCAGTGGGATGAGGGGGACTCGTGTAAAGGATGTTGTGTGGGAAACCAAGGATAGGGGCTGTAAAGGAGTTAGCTGTGGTGGGGAGAGGAGGGAGCCCATGGCTTCTCTGCCCCTTGCAGGACCTCTCAGCCAGAGCTTCTGGGGAATGGGGTTACCAGCTCCTTTCATTTATGCTGGAAGAGGGGAGAAGAAAGTCCAAGCAGGTACATCTCCCAAGTTACCAGCATTTGGGCAGTAGCTAAGTTCAGTGGATGTGAGCAGCCATGTGCCCTTTTCCTTTTTACTCACTTTTTCCCAGATTCTCCTCCTATGCTAAGTGTGCTTCCATGTCATCAGTCTGTGTCCATTCAGCTTCTCCCAAGGATGCCCTTTCACTGCCATTCCCACATCTCCAGAGTTTCTTTGGGAGCATGACAATTCTGCTTGGGAAGCACGAATACAGAAATCAGCACCTGTGCCTTTATTGGTCTCAACATCCACCAACCATATTCCTGCTACCTCTACACCTTTCTTCAAACACCTGAGAAGTGTTCATGTGTATACACTTTAGCAAAAGCACATGCCTGTCCTTCCACCTGGCATCAGTTAAAAAAAAGATATTTAAATGCTGGTAAAGGATACAAATACAAAAGCATTGTTGTTGGCATTTTGGTCTATATGAAATCTTTCTAACCTTGCCTTTATTTTTTTTCCTTCTGTAGGGGAGTGGGTTGTATCTTTGTAGAAATGATTCAAGGGGTCGCTGCTTTTCCAGGAATGAAAGACATTCAAGATCAACTTGAAAGGATATTTCTGGTGAGTTCCTTATTGCTGAAGTAAGAAGAAAAAAGATCAATTGATAAATGTTCACATATTTCTTTGTGTTATGAATTAAATTACTGGCAGACCCAAGGATCAGAAGCCCAGCCCACAAGCTAGATACAATTTACTTGATGTATTTTGTGTAAAAAGTTGTTTCTAATTTTTTTTACTTAATTAAAAAAAACAGGCAAACAAACAAACAAAAAACCCAAAGAGATTTATGCAATTGTGGAAAAGCTTTCCAAATGTAAGGCAATGGAAATCCAGTCAGTTATTCATCCTCTCTTTGCAGAGGACAGCTCTGTATGGCCTTATTAATATTTTACTAATATTGTACTATTAAAGCCAAGTACTTTTTTGTTATATAGATATATAAAGGAAAAGTAAGATATGAAGTGAGGTAAGAAACAGAATAGGAATTCTGAAATCATGCCTATACTCAGATTCAGCAGGGGTCCTTGACTATTGCTTCTGCAGCCTGGTTAGGGCCTTCATGCTCAAAGGCACTGATGACACATCTACATTGGGAGTGAAAGAAAAGGTAATTTGTCTCAAGCATAATGATAACATTTTTCTACCCATGTTGTGATTTTTGAGTTTTGTTTGTTTGCTTGGGATTTTATTTTCATTTGCTCTCTCTTCTATTGTGCTCTGGGTTTGGCAGTTCCATTACAAAAGGCTCAGGAACAACTATTCTTGACTCCCAGTAAAGGTTTATATCTACTCTGATGCCTCCTGAGACCTGTTCTGTTGTGGAGTGAGTGTTCAGGGAAGCCACTGCTCACCCAGATGAGCCAGATTGGCTCCTGGAGCTGTTGGGTGGTCATCAGGGAAAGGAGGAGCAGCGTCTTGCCCTAACGTGTCAATCTCTGGATTGCTTCTGATCATAAATTCAGAAGGGAAATATAAGCATACCCTTGCTTTCAAAGGTTATTTTGTCAGTAGTCATTTATTTCAAATGCAGAGTATTTATCTGGCATTCTTTTTTGGTCCATGGGGAGAGGAAGAAAGTCTTTCATAATACGTTTAAAAAATTTACATTCTTCACTTCAGTGAGACTTGCTTGCACTATTTCTCTTTTGTTGGGACATCAGGGAATTTAGCAAATGCTTTTAGGAATGACTTAGAAAAAATATCTTTCTCAAGCAAGGCCTTACTTGATTGTGATATAAATATAACTCATTTTCTGTAAAATATTTGAGTTTTCTGCCCTGTTGGCTAATACCCTGAAAATTCTGTGCTGTGAAAGAACAACTATGCTGAAACACAGACTGGGAGCAGCAGTTCTGAGCAGTTCCTGTGACGTGTCTCATTGCTTTGTTTGTTTGCCAGCTTGTGTATTTTAAGCTAGCAACTTCTGAGCCAGTTTCCTGCTTTTGCTTTTTAAACTTATTATGCTTTTCATTTATTAATTTGAATTTTTCTCCTTATTTATAGAACATGAAATTTTGAAAGAATTAATTCCTCTTTGGTACTTTGTCTCATTTATTGCAGTAAAATCTTATTGACTGTTTTTGCTGTTTAAATTAAGGGCACTTGTAACAGCAGAAATCAGTTGCTTCCTTTTTTTGCAATTTATCATATGAGATTGTAAGATATATGCAAAAAGTGATAGTGATAAGTGTATCATATAAATCTATTTTTGTATGCCTTCTGTAAACCTTTTGTATACTTCTATTTTTTCTCTATCCTAATTACTATTTGCATGTTGAAATGCTAAGATAAATGCAATCTAGGATGAGTTCTGAGGTTCGCCATTTATTTTAGATTTTGTTTTTAAAATGCTGTTGCAAATACTGAGAACAGTGTTGAAATAAAAAGGGATAATTTATTGATACTCTTTCTTTAATTTGATCTTTTCAAACCATCAAATAAACAGATAAAATTTTGGTCTGGATGTTTTATGGTCCATTGCAAATCAGAGTTAATTTTAAATCCCAATTAATTAGGCTTTCTAATGGTAGTGTCTAGTTACCATTAGCTAAATAGTTTCAGTGGGTGCCTTCCTAATGGACTCTAAGCTTCATTAAGGCTTTAAGTTATCTATTTGAAAGTTATAAACCAGAGGATTATTCTTGTTTGGTTTTGTATTTGAACAGAGGGATTAAATTCATTAATTCATATATAGTAGGGTAGTTAATAGCACTGAAGGACAAAATTAATAAGGCTGTAATAAGTAATTAACTCCCACGCAGTGAGCACCTACATGGCTGTAAAAGAGTCAGATCAGGCAATAAAAGACTTTTGCAGAGTTCATGTTTTCAGCATCCACCAGTGACAGTTTTCTTATAACAGAGAGAATCTTCTGAAAATGGTGGAAGGTACAGTCCACCATCACTCTGATCCAGTAATCCCTTTGTTCACACCTTGTACACAACTTGCAACACAAAGGAATATTAATCTTCATCATATCTGTTGATGCTGTTGCTAGTCATAGCTACATGTTCTTAGTGTGTAAAGAGCCAGGTTACAGCTCTTGGAGAATTGGTTACATTGTAGTAGGAAACTGGAAAAATGTAAGAAATAGTAGCCAAGAAAAGTGAATAAAATTTAACATGAATAACAGTTTAAAAATCTTAAATGGCTGTTTGATTCCCTATTGTTTAGTGACCATTATTATGTAAATGAAATTAAAATACACTTTACATACATTGTTTTAGCAATTATCAAGTTGGAGTCAGAGAGATTCTGTAAATGTTTTTGTGGATCTCTACTGCTGGCCTTCTTCACATATCTAACATAGCAAAAATAGATACAACACAGCACACACCACATATGTTTCTTCCTCATTATGAATGATGTTTATTTATGTTTTATAACAGCCTTATTAAGTGATTGTATATAGTAGATTAAGAACAGTGGTTGATCTTTCAGTTTTGTTTAAGGACTTTTCTCTTTATGCTTGTCTCTCCTGGCTTCTATTGATTCAATTTGTAGGTTTTTAAAGGGTAATATATACTGATTCTCTATTTCTGTTACAGCAGCTGTTTTTAATAAGCATACTCAGGTTCTATTACAACCACAGATCTCAAGAAAATAGCAAGGGTTTATGCAAAGCATTTGTTTCAGAATCAGACCAGCACTTAGAGATGTTGATGAATAAGCAGCTGCAAGTTGTTATTGTCACACTTTGGATCTGATAATATGATTTCTTTTTCTGCCTAAAATTAAAAGTGTTGATAGGCTCTTTAAAAAATACTGTGATTACCAAATGAGATGGGACTCACACATATAAATAGGTTGTGTTTTCAAAGAGGTTTAACAGTGAATAAAGTGCCTTAATGCAGAGGTGTTTTGGTTTAATCAGTATATGATTTCATTTTGCTCCTGCCTTTTTCCTGCATGTTGAAACTGGGGTTACTTTCTGGATAGAAATGCATCATAGAAGGTAAGAGAGGAAAGTGTAGTGTCATGGAATTAAATCATAAAATCATGAAGGTTGACTCTAAGCTTTGACTGAATAGCACCTTGACAACTAAACAATAGCACTGAATGCCATGTCCAGTCATTTCCTGAGCCCTTCCAGGGATGTTAACTTCACCACAACCCTGGATAGCCAGTTTCAATGCTTGACAACCATTTCAGTGAAGAAATTCTTCTGCTGTCCAGCCTTAACCTCCCTGGCTGCAACTTGAAGCCATTTCCTCTTGCTCTGTCACTGGTTTTTGTAATTACAGCCTGTAAGAGCTAGTAAGTCTCTTGCCTCAAAGTATTAAACTAATGGTGTGTCATCATCATTTCCAGCAAACTTTTTTCTTTGCCATTCTCTGAGACAAGTAGCTTGGGTTTTTGTTGCAAGGTGCTGAATCTGATGGACTGAAGACATGAAGTGGTAATCTTAGCATTTCTGTTTAGTCTTGCAATACATGCACAAGACAGGATGAAACTGATCAAGTGCACACTGAGTGGTAAAACCATGAGAATAGGAAAAACATGTGAAGCAATCTGTTGAATCAAAATAAAATTACACAAAATCAGGAAATATCATTTGGCTTCTGATAAGGAGTAGCTAGGATCTTTATCAGTAGTTTATTCCTAATGATCATTCGTTAGCATACAAATCTCTATATGCAAACGTTGAGGTTTTCAGATCAAGGAGAATGTGCCATTGACAATATAAAATTTAATTATGTCTAGAATTGGAAGCGGCACCAAATGACTTCAAGCTAGCCCTGTACCATGGAAAATTGACAGCTCCTTGGATCTGGTGATGATCAGTATGAATTAGTTGAGTGTTAAAGCTGATTACACTGAGCAGCCTGCAATCTGCTTGTGCATGCCACACTGGAGATAGAAACCTGGTTACAGCTCTGATTTTTATATAAGCATGTGCTTTATACTTGCTGTTCTTAACAGATTCAAAACAGATGAATCTCTTGTGTTAGCTAAATTTTTCTTCTGCTGAGGTTTTTTTTTTTTCAAGTGGGAAGGTATTTTCGTTTTACATGAGCTTTCTGAGAACCACAACTGATCAAAGTGAATTTTCCTCCCAGGCTCTGAAGCCTTCCCGATAAAGGAATAATCTGTGCATTGCCTGAACTTCAGCCTTGGTGCCAACTACACTGCAAATTAGATTTCACTTCAAGAATAATGTACAAAGAATTCTCCTGGTAATTTGTAGCTCTCTGCAAAGGCAGGACAATGGCATTTAAATGCTGGTTTGTCTGAAAAAGGGCATTCTCTCTGCAAACATGGTTGCGGGAAGCGTGTGCACCACAGGAGCATCACACTGCAGGTAGGGTGTCACAGCAGGAGTGGGAAATGGCAGCCAGAAGCTTCTGTCTTTCCTGACACATGTATTGAACAAGCTCAGGACTCCTCTCTGATACTGGATGCTATTGCTCTGTTGGGTAGCATAATACACAGTATTAAAAAGTAATTAAAAGAGAAGCATGTGCATTGAGCCCAGCAGCCTGATCTGCCCAAGGGTGACACCAGAAACGCCAGCTTTCCACATGGAGATGTGCAGCAAAACTCACAAGAGTTGGCCATTTCAGATAGCTGTGAAAAATGACATTTTAATTTCAATGGGAATGGAAGTGTTTCTCTCATTATTGAAGATTTAAAAGGTTAGCAATATTGTTTTTTTAATATATATATGCACACATCATTGTAATATATGACTACAAGCCTGAAGTGTCCTGTAATGCAGGCTAGTTTCCTCCATGACTGATGTTAACAGGCATTTGGGAGGCTGCAGAGCTTTCTCCCTGTGGTTCTGTACCTGAAGGTTTGCTTCATGTCACAGAAGACATCCTCTGAAGCCTGGAATAATACTTTTTGGAAGGTTTTAACTTTAGATGAACCCAAAGAAAATGTGCTTTCTGGGTATGTTGTATTAATAGTATCTTTTGGGAAGATAGCAATGCTAAACCCAAGGGAGTACTTTAAACCATTGGATTTTGAAGTTCATCTGTGTAATCAGGTACTTAGTCAAATTTATTGGTCTTTTTTTCCTGTTTCATTATTTAAAATATGGTTTTCTTTCACACAGTAAATACTTTGGCTCTGAAACACAGGTCATTCATCTCTGATGGAATACATGTAATTGTGAGGCTGAACGTGAGCTGGTATTTTATGTTTTGTAGACATGGTGTCTATGGTGTCATCTATTCTTCTGGTTGGATGTATCGATTGTAATATAAATAGTTCTTGCTTAGAGGGCAAAGTTTGTGTTTTCCTCCCATATCTTTCCATTTGCTTTCCACCATTGTCTTCATGAGGAAAATGAGGGGGAGGATGAAACTAATTAATTAGAAATGTGATTGCTGGGTTCTATACTCTATAACACAATATGTAAGTAGAGAAGTGCAATCCTGCTAATAAATCTACCTCTCCTTTGCTTTATAACAATATGCAAAATACTTCACTTCTTTTCAACACCACTAAAAATTAATTACATAAATAGCAGGCTTCTCTACCTGTGGGTCTTCTCTTTGAAGTTATTAGCACTTACTCAGTATATTACTGTAGTTGCCTGAAGGTTTTGCACTGATACCATTTTTACAAGGTTCCTCTCTGGGCTTTATGTCTTATGCCAAACTTCAAATGAAAGTAATTCTAAACTAGGCAAGTATGAGCAAAATTACCCTTTAAAATTAACTTCAAAAAACAAAGTAAATTTTCTCTGTGTTCATGCTTTGTAAAGGATTCTGGTAATTTTTAAAATTTCTTTTTAGGGAGTTTGAGCTCAAGTTTTGATCTCTAACTGCACTATATTGTTTTGTGTATTACTGTGTGAGTAGACTTTTCCCCATATAACAGGGCACAAGGTAAATTATGCTAATTTACATTCACTTTTTATGAAGAATTCCCATCCTTGCCATGTCTGAGTATCAGTTGTCTACGCTGTTCTTTGCCTTATACCATTAAACCCATATGATACTGGGCAAAAACAACTTGGTCTAGGATTTAAAAACAGCAATCTTGTGAAAATGTAGGACAATTTCTGGAGGAGTATTGCCTATGTGTATTAGGAAAGAAGGCTTTAAAAATATGTGTCTTACACTCTGCTAACATTTCTTTTAGAAATTGGGACACACAATCTCACATTTATCCACGTTTAAAGTCATAAAAACACCTGCCAGTGTATTATTGACACCTTCCAGGGGAACCTACCAGCTGGTAACAGGAGGGAATAGAAGGAGAGGAAATGATAAAGTAATGTGTAACCCCATCTTTTTGCTTTGAGGGTTGGCTGGATTGCAGGCCAGCCAGTCCCACAACCTCATGCACATAGGTGTCATCTGCCTGCAAGATATTCCTGTCCAGCCTTCTAATTCTGAGCACAACCCTGAGTGTGGCTGGGCTGGCATTGCAAGAATGTGGGTTATTATCAGCTTGGTAGTGCAAAACATGAGGAGTAATTGGCTATCAGAAAAAGAAAACAAATTAAGACATGGTTCAGTGGAAAACAATGGCTTTGTAGTTTTCTTTGGAATCAGAATGTTTACTTTCTGCCATATTTCAGTTGCTGAATGAGAAATGGGCTATAATTATAAGGAAGCATTGTTTCTTTTCCAGACTTGCCTCTAGCCTTTGAGAGGGTGTTTACAGACAATACATTGAAAAAAAAATGAGATGAAGCGCAGCTGGTGCAAATCAGTACCTGGTGTAAATCAGCACGTTGATTTACATCTTTGCAGGCACCTTCCTTCTTGGCCCCTAACACCACAGAAATATCTTCTTTGCTGTGTAAAATCCCTCTCTGTGCAGGTTGTGTCCACACGTGTTATGGAGACGCGTGTAATTGCAAACATTTTTGCATGCAAATGACACTGAACATAAAAGCAGTTGCAAGCAGTTTGTGCATTTGTAGAGGTGAAGCTCTTTCTGAACACAAGTATTGATCTGCTATCCAAAAATTTATGCTACAAGATAATGTTGTAGTATAAAAAAAAAACCAAACAGATGCATTCAAAAAACTTACTATGGTATGCTGGCTTTATTTGCTAGGGGAGATAATAAATGATCAGGCATCAAATTGTCACATCTTTCTCTTCATAAGTAAAGAAACAGTGTTTATTGCGCTTGAATCTTCCCTTTTCCCTTTCTTCTTTTACTTGTATCGGGATTGCACATTGCTTGTCAAAAGTGAGTTTTCTGTATAGAATTTTGATGGCCAAAATTGTTGTTTATGATCTATAGCAAAAGTTGAAACATCTTTAAGGTTGAAAATGTCTAAAAATCAATGTGAGGCTGGTTTAGATGATGATTTCAGAAATGGGTTATGAGACTATAAGATTGATATGTCTTGCCTGTTTGCACATGTTTCTTAAAAGACTTCAAGAATAATAATTCTGTCCTCCTTAGAACTAGTAAAAGTAAATAAGTCTATCGTGGTGTCTGGGGGATATTTCCCCTTCAGCCCATGCACATGCTTTGAGGTACAATTGCAGTAAGCCTAATTTGAATAAATTTAAACTTTAATACCTATCTTAGTGTTTCCATAATCAGTGCCCTAGTCTAGGTATTAATTTAGCAAGGTGCTGAGCATTTGCCATAAGATTGTCTTCAACTATCATTTTCACAAGCTGCTGATCCTTATTAAGCTAAATGTAAATTTTGATATAAGCTTAGTGATTTCAAGAGGCTTCAAGTTTTCAAGGGGCAAACATTAATATACCTTGATGAGGACAGCTGCTTTTCTAGTTCATTAAATGGTTAGGGTTGAATAACTTAGCCATAAAATTTTCATATGTTGAAAGTTTTGTATAACCTTATCTAAGTTTTAATTACACATAGCAAAATGTTGTCACACAATTTCTGTGTCTGTTATTTGTGTGTTGCCATTTCTTATGAGGCTTGCTCAGAGAAAAGAAATTCCTACTGACTGAATCAGTATTACTAAGTAGGAAAAAGAAAGGAAAAGTGTTATAGAAATGAAATGTATTCTGCTACATAAGAAAATGTAAAAAAAAAAAAAATTTAAAAGGCCTCATAAAATACTGGGAGTAGGAGAATTACCTGACTAGGATCTTAATGGAGTTAGTATTCCTAACTGAGTGTGAAATAAACAGAGCAGGTTATGAACTATGCAGCAGTATGTTTTATTCTGGTGCTTTGGTTCTTCCTTCCCCAGTTGTCTAAGCTCTGAGTTTAAAGTGACTTGGAGCCTAAAGCAAAACAGGATTCTCCAGGTATTAGTTGCAGGAAGAAAAATGTGCTGTATTCACTATCTTTAGAGTGTGCTTGTACATCACTGTGTAGTGGTATTTCTGGCAACTGAGGTCTGTTTCCAAGTACATCACAGAAAGCTAACAATATATTTTGTGAGACCATAGTGAAAATTCCTCACAGTGCTCTTTCAGGGCAGAATAGGACCCAAATGGCTGTGGTGCAATCTCTCAAACCTATTGGTGATGGAGCAGAGCAGCATAAGGTAAATACTTAACAGAGAATGTAGTGTGTACAGTAGGTATGTTCTCACATAAATATGATTACTCTGATGAGTAAAAATCAAAGACGATTTTTTAGCAAATGACTTAGAACACTGGAAGATTACAGTTGGATTTCTGTATATTTTGATAGGTGAGAAATCAGTTGACTTTGTAAGGTTTCAATTTGATTAAAGTTTATTACATTATAAAGAGGGATTTATTACTTTATGCCTACTTCCTTTCACATATATTTTAAAATGTTCGTAATTTACTTATTTTTCAAAATGGTGTTATTTGAATTATAACTTATTTTCATTTTAGAACAGACTATATTTCCATTTTGAACCTATGTATCCTGAATGTGATTGTTTTACAATAGCTGGTAATTATACTTTTCTCATAAGAGAAACAAAAGTACATAAATTTTGTGTCTCTGAATTGGCCCCCTTCATGAAAATCAGAGGGAAAGCAGACAAGGATTTTATCAGTCCTTTAAGTATCCTTCATGTCTCATCTTGGTGTGCATCCATAAAACATATTGCCCTAATTACTTTAAAAGAGGCCTTAATAATTTGGATTTTGGAGATATGGTGCATTTTGGTATAATCTGCTCTGGTCTGATGACTGACGTATTTGTTTGATGACATTGCTGTGCTGCTGAGCCAGCTTGTTAGAGTGTGTTGGTATTGCTCCTTCCTCTTGGAAAGGGACGGGTGGGGATGAGGCCCTGCTGACCTCCCTGAATCGTTTCACTTTATCAGCTGCTCAGCAGTTCAAAGCAGTTCAAACCATAGCCAGGGAAAATCATCTTTTGTTTGTTTAACTGGTCTTTTCATGAAAACCTTGCTATACCCTATTCCATAAAAAAAAAATTCAGACCAGAGAATGTAGGTGAAAACTAAGGGTAGTGAAACACCTGTTTGTTACTAAAGTCATCTCTTTACTGGGCTTCATTTACTTTCAGTAAAATGTACTTTCAGTGCAGCTTCCTACCACTTCTGTTTTATAGGATCTTCTTCTTGCTATTGTTCTCATGGTTTTGTTGATTTTTTTTGCCTTTTAAATAGCTTAATGATAACATTGTGCTGCTCATCTGCATTCCTCGCATAGTCCAAGAGATCAGCTGTGCCTACAATGTTGAGGGGTTAATTTTTCTCTTTGATAACTTATGTAGCTGATTGTCTGCATTTCATTGGTGTAACATCTCCCTGTCTTCTATTTCAGTGAGCTCTTTAAAATTTACCTCCAAAACACCTTGTCATAGCAGAGTTGCTCATGTTAAAGATTAAAATGGTCATTTTACTGTTCTTGTATCTAATGCCCCATCGTTTTTCAGCCTTTGTGTCATCAATATTTCAGGCCATGCATTTCTGTGGACCTTAATGTACTGGGTGGGGACAGGGGATAAGAAATTTTTACTCCAGTCTTTCACCTCCTCTCTCTCATTGTTGACTACCAGTGGTACTGAAGCTCATTGTCATATATCTGTGCAAAGTTTCTTTTTATGAAATTTGTGTATCCTATTTATTTAGTCATCCGTTTCTCCCTTTGGATTGTTTTTCATTCTGTTTTTTCTGAAAAAAACAGTGGAGCATGATATACAGGTGTTAAGTACCTCCAATCATTTGAGAATTTGGTAATTCACTCACACATCACTAATTATTTCAGTGCAAGACCCCTCAATTAATATTGGAGCTGTAGGCAGTATGTTCTCCAAATACTGTTGAGTCCTCTCAGCTCCTTAATCCAGTGAGTAGAGAGGATCAGTCCAGCAGCTCCTGGGAAGTAGTTCCATTTTGCCCAAAAGTAGTGCTGCCAAGAGCAGAAACTGCCACTGCAGCTGCCCTGCAGATGGCTTAAAGTTTAATTGGAGACAGGAGATGATTACTCCCTAGTCCCTCCTGCATGATGCTTTTGATAGCTCAGAAGTCACGGACAAAGTTACCCAGTGCACCAATGTCAAAGCAAACAAAGATGATTGGCTGAAGCTGGCAGTGCCACTGCCTCTTCCAGTTGAGATACACCAGCTTTTACCTTCATTTAAATAAGCAAAATGAAAACTCTTAGGCTGTCAGCCATCTGCTTGTTAAGGCCACAACTGCTAAATGAGCAATAAATGGTTAAATCACAGTTTCCGATTTTTGAAAATTTTGTCATCTCAACATTCTCTACTCTTTCAAAACCCACTTGTGACCTCAATGTTTGGGCATATACCTCATGGTGTCAGAGCAATGAACCCCTTCCTCTTAATGGGTTTGCAAGGAAATAGGTAAAAAATGTGTCAGGAAAATGGGTAGATGTTTCGTCAAAGGATTCACTGGAAAGGTCCAAAGTGCTCTGAGTGATGTGTGCTAGCTCACAAGGCTGCACTGGAGGATACAGGTTCAGTTCAGCTAGTCCTCCCACATATCTTACCATCCTCGGGATGAGAACATGTAACCCCCTGGGATTCTGCACTGACCCCACTTAAGCTGCCTTGGCTGCTTTTATAGCCATTCTCCCTCCATCAGACATAGACTGACATTTCCCCCATTTTTAGGAAAAAAATATTTCTGTACTTCCGCTTTTCATTCTGCTTGCTTGTTCTGTGCCTGTGATTCAGAAGGATAGTATAAAACTCTTCTCTCTTGTAGCAGCAAAGTATTGCTTTTTGGAGTGAATACACCAAGCATCACGCTGTGTTTTGTTGTAGGAGGCACTCTTGGAACTGTATCACTTGGAATGGATTTTAAGTGATAAAGGATTTTTTAAAGGGATTTGATTTGGGAAGTCTGATAAAGTTCAGTGCAGGAATCAGCTGGATATTTTGACATCCAAGAAGAGTACTCTTATCTATCTATATACCCATCATAACTGGAGCTCATTATTAATGCCCTCACTGTTTCAGAAACATTGTAACTCCTGAACCTGCACATTCTTTAAATGGCAGTGTGACTGGCTGCCTTCATTTTCTGCAGATTGTCACTTAAAAAAACTTGACAAAATACTCACTGCATCACTGAGCTCCATGTGGCTTCACAAATCTATTCAAATTTGAGATTATTACAAGATCAAGACCTTAATTGGCAAAATAAGGAGCTGGAAAACTTCTGGATGATCTGATCAAACTCTACTGCCATGCTGTTCTGTGGTGCTGAGCGCCAGGCTTGATATATAGGTCTCAGGGTATGTTACCTCCCCTGGTTTTTTAGGTAAGAAAAAGAATTCTCATGATAGTTCTTTTTTTTTTTTTTTTTTTTTTTTTTTTCTGCCCAGACAGTAAGCTCAGGCAGCTCAGTCAGCCCAGCTCTAGTATTCTATGTCCCTTAGCACAACAGTTTTCCTTTGCAGGTGTATTTCTGTCACTTAAGCAGCACGTGTCATGAGCTTCTATTGTGGGGTGCAGTGCTGTTCCTTGGGAGTAGGAGCAGTGAGTCCTGGTGTGTTGTCCTAGCGAGGCCCAATCCTTACTCTGATGTGTTGGGACTGGGCACCAGGCCAGAGACAAAATGTTTCCAGTATCAGAGAAGTGCATTGTGCATTCACTGCCTCGGAGTGGGGGTTTGTTCTGGGGAAACATTGGTTCCTGTGAAAACCAGTGGGTCACGTCCTGGAGCAGAGAAAATCCTTGTGGAGAAAGGATGTGATCCCAAATGTTCTGGTTTGTTTAAACAGTTGTAGTTAAATGACACCATAGTGAAGAAACATAATTTTATTTTAACTAAAAATGTTTTTCTTGCTGTTTTTATGATGATTCATAGGAATATGCATACTTTGGTCTGTTAATTATTTAGATAAGCTTTCCAGCTGAATGGCAGCTTTAAGCCCTTAAGTATCCTGATGCAAGGGTGTAGCTTGGCCTGTGCCAATGAGATTGGATACTACAACACTAGGAAGGAATTCATATGTGTTAACTGAGCCAGTTTTATGGTCTTCAAAAAGACCATAAAGCCAGCTTTATGATCCAAAAGGAGCATTGCTTTTCTGATAAGCCAGCATTTCCAAAAAACCCTGTGTAGTGCATACCTGGAATTCAAATAAGCCAGCTGCTGTGCCAGCACAGCAGGGTTTCTCGAAGTACATTTCATAAAAGCCTCCCACAAGGTTTTGGCTTTTATTTTTATTCCCCTTTTTCAGTTTAAATAAAAGAACTCAGTAAAAAAAAATTAGAAATAAATCTTTAAAGAACATGTTTAGGAGAGGACTGTCTGTTTGGGTGGGTTGTTCCAAGGGCTTTGCAACCAAGACAGGGTAGGAAATGTGAAATGTAGAGTATATCACTATCTGTACAGAGTAAATCAGAGCAGATTTTAAAGAATATGTAAACAAGCATGACTTGTGAGCCATGGGGTTCTTCTGGCATAAAATTGCTCTCTGCAGTAAAGAAAACCATTCTGTTTGTTCCCAAACAGTAAGGAAGAGACCTTCCAGCACAGCTAGCAGCAGCAGCAGCAGCAGCTGCTTCTTCACATGTATTAACACCAATCTCTTCCTCAGTGAAATCATTCCCTCTCTGTAGCCTTACTTGAGAGCTCACAAGCTCTGTCAATGCCAGAAGAGCCCCCAAGAAAGCTTTCCTCCTTGTAGAGGAGGAGAGAAATCTCTTGAGGTTAGCTTGAATCATCTACATGAATTTTCTTCCCAGTCTTTTCCTGATCCACAGCTTTGAGGTCTACAAAAGCTTTCAAAATCTTTCCTCTT
The DNA here is from genome assembly GCA_013401135.1 of Cettia cetti. Lineage (NCBI taxonomy): Eukaryota > Metazoa > Chordata > Aves > Passeriformes > Sylviidae > Cettia > Cettia cetti. The sequence goes on along the minus strand of VZUI01064631.1, from coordinate 2,235 downwards.
CTTACTAAGGATCAGTTTTGTCCTTTTGAGGTCTTTTACAGCTTCTGCAACTCCAGAGCAGATATCAGAGACCCTAAGTCTAGTTTAATGTCAGAATTTTTAAATTCTGATTATGGGATTGTTTGCTGATGGAAGGAGACTCTTGAGCAGAGATGGCTGGGAAAGTTGAAAGGACAGGTTCTCTGTTCTGCTTTTAGCAGTTCAGCATGGAGCATCCCTCACAGAGGAGCCATCTTTTCACTTTGGAGCTAAGCAATCTCCTTTTGCCATATACATCCCTGTTTAACTAGCTTTTGATTTGGCAAAATTGCTGCATGGTTGCACTGGTTTGAGGGAAAGTGCAGTCTCTATAAGGAGTTTCCTTTTTCCCCTTTTGCTGCTAATTTCAGATTGTGTCTCTACAGCCTAGGCCCCTCTATTTTGAAAATAAGTTTGTCAAATCCTTTTTTCTAGTTTTTTTTTAGCATTCATCTCATTCACATAAACATTTTAGTAAGAGTCACTAAATTAAACAGTTTCTTCCACCATGTGAACTTTTACGAATGTTTTAAGTTACTGAAGTAGGATGACTCCTTGCAGGAAGAGGATGTCACAGTCCTGTTTGAGTTGTTTCACACTTGCTTTTTTTTCATTGTGAAATTTAGATTAAATACTCTAGTTTCGTGCTCATTCCAGTTCAGTTTGGATTATGGACAGAATTTGTTTCCAAGAGTCATCTCATCAAATCACAGAAACAGCCCTGTCAAAGTGTAGTATTTATTTAGTTGGTACTTTTTGGAATAAACAAAACTCTTCCCTGGCTGATCATTTAAGGACACTGGCATGTCAAACCCCCGTGGTGCTTTGTTGTAGGGCTGGGGATTTCATTTAATCTTGTCCTGATGCTCGACAGTGCAGTGTCTGCAGTGATGGCTGCCCAGCTCCTCCTCCTCCTCCTCCTCCTCCTTGTCCTTCTCCTCCTGCTGCTGGCAGCTGTGGCTCCCAGCTCCCAGGGATCTGTGAGGGTGGACAGGCGTGTCTGGGCAGTCTCCAGTCCCCGCTGTCCTCCTCATGTTGGCACAGCTGCACTGGTGGCTCTGCCAGGGTCCCTCAGGAAGGTGGCTGTGTTACCATGGGTATGAGAAGGATGAATTTACTTGTGCTGCAAATGGTATGGAAACAGTGTTGGGATAAATTTAGCTTTGCAATGCAGACAGCTACTAAAATATTGTTTACATACATAAAGTAAGGATGGAAAAAATCACATATTAAAAAGGTTTCCTGGCAAGACTTCATTGCATTTTGCCTCTATGGGGAAAGGAAGTTAAGAACAGTTGGGCCCTCTACTGTTTCAAGTACCTCATTTTTCATCCTTGACAGAGCTAAAGTAAAAATATTATTTGAGCTTGATTTTTTTTTTTTTTAATGAATATATGTTATTAGAATTTTTTTGGGAATGTTTTGCTTCCTTCATCCATAGTGGCACATTACCCCAAGGTTTTAGAGTACAGCTTCATCATAAATCACTTCTTATGCTCAAAGGAAGTGGTTCAATTACCCATATATAATGGAATGTTGATATTCCATTTGATGCCTGAGTCAGGCTTTTGTTGACCCTCATTCTGTTCTTGTTGCTTCTTTTTTCACCTTAAAGAATAAGCCTCAATAACTCCAATTTTTTCACAAAACAGCATCACTTTCCTTAGAGCAAGAACAGGTTTATGGGGTTGGTGAGGAAGCGCCTTTCTTTTGTGTTGCTGTTGTGTCCCAACCTCATAATTTGTGTAGCAGGTACTTCATAAGGCTAGTGAAAGAATTTAATGCCATCCTTTTTTTTTTCTTGTTAAGACCATTCTTAGCTCATTCACAAAATAACTTGCAAAAGAAATGCTCCAATCAGTTTGCTTTCTAACCAGCCTTGTTTTCTCTTAAATCCATAATTCTGATTTAATTTCCTGAATGAATGCAGATCACATTAAGAATATTTATTTGTACATTACCATTGTGCATATAAAATGGTGGCTGTTGAATTTCTTTTTCCTTTTGCCATGTATCATCATTGTAAGGATTTTTCCATTACTCTGGTAATTTACATATAAGGAAGCAAAAAAATTACCACCTGTCCTAGGGTGACTTTATGATGTTTGTATCCCCAATCGTCGATTCTGTTTGTGCTGTATATTGAGTTTCTGTATCTTTAAGACTGATTCTGAGAGTGAACCAGGGAGAGAAGACGCGCGGAGTTTGTTTGAGAAA
>VZUI01064627.1:0-20199 GCA_013401135.1 Cettia cetti | reverse complement strand
ACACTTTTGAAACATCAACCCCAACTGGCAAGGCGAGCACAGCACTGCTGCTTTCAGCCCAGCTCTACCTGCAGGATAAAACACCCAAAAAGAGAGCTACAAAAACACTTTTGAAACATCAACCCCAACTGGCAAGGCGAGCACAGCACTGCTGCTTTCAGCCCAGCTCTACCTGCAGGATGCAGCTCATGATGTCAGATGCGATTTTGGCGTGCGGGGCATCCTCGTCTTTGCCAGAGGGCTTCAGGTTGTGCTCCAGACAGGACTCCCAGAGAGCCACCAGGGCCTTGCCGTGCCTCTCGATGGATGCAGTCTCCCTGATGGCCGTGGTGATGCGGGTGATGCAGATCTCCACCACAGCCTGGTCGTTGTCGTTGGTCTGGTAGTCCTGGGGCACAGCAAAAGACATCTGCCCCTGAGCTGGCTTGGCAGGACCCCATAAAATTAAGGTTTTGGACCATTTTCCCCACGTCCAGCTTCCCAACAAATGTTCAGCGTGATAGAACTCTGGCATTTGTCATCCCACAGGAATTAAGACCCTCTTAATTCTCTTTGCTGGGAAGGTATGGACCCCTGTAATCTCATATCATCTTTAATGTGCTTTAAATAACTATTTAATAAAAGCTGTTATAAAGATGAGCTTGAAATATCTTTGAAGCTGGTGGGAACAGGATTTTTTTTGTCAGCACATTTTTAAATATGCTTTGTCCTTCAAGTCTTATCAGAAATCTAAATTGTTTATATCCCCCCTTATTTATACAATATAATCTCATTAAAAAAAATTATTAAGGACGCTGTTTCACTCACTGCAGCTGAACTAATGATTCTGATCTGTTCAAGAGCTTCGGAGAGGCTTCCTTCAATCTCAGCATCCTCCAGGGAGAAGAGATCCCCTGCCCGGGACAGGTCCTTCTGTGCCAAAACCAGCCCGAAGAGATGATGCATGGCCCTGCTCAGCCAGCCCCTGCAGGCACCATGGGCATGGGGAGCTCAGCTGGGGACAGAACGGGAACAATCCTGGCCAGGAGAGATCAGTTGAATAGGATGGATAAATCTGGGCTGTATTTCAAGGCTTCCCTGGCCCCAGTCTAAAAAAATAAAAATAATAATAAAAAAAAAATCAGCAAATGCATCGGTTGACATATTCCAGTTTAGCAAAGATTTTTAAATGTGTGTGAAAGTGTCAGTCAGGACCCCCTGAGCCAAGGACATCCTTCAGCACATTCATGAACTGTGGGAATTTTTACCTTCAAACGCTTAGTAGCTTAAAATTAGATTTAAAAAATTCATATTAAGTGAACCCAAGGTTTTGTTCCTTTCTGTGCATGTTACCTGAGCAGGCTGGTGCCTGGACCAGCTGCTGAGGGATCCAAACCCCTTTCCCTGTTTGAGGAGGAGGAGGAGGGTGAAGCCTCTTCCTTTGTCTTCTGGGTTGATGTGTCTTGACTCCAGAAAAATATTTTTAGCAAGATTGAGAAGATAACGAGCTTTGTTTAGAAAAACTGTCGCTTTTGTTGCCAAAATGATCCCCAGGGTCTTTCAAACTCCTGTAAAACAAAGCCTTGGCTGAGGTGAAACTGCTCTTCTCCTTGGCTGAGGAATGGAGCAGGGGCTGAGGCAGGCAGGGCCAGGCTCACACTTTGGGAAGTGTCCTGCACTTGAGTCCTAAAACTCTGCTGAATGCCACGTGGATTCACTCTGGGTGCCAACTCCTCTGGATTCTTCTCTTGAGTTGACAAAGCCACAAGATATATCACTTATAATTATTATTTGAGATATGGAGTACCCTTCATCCCTATTTTATTTTCTTTTTCAAGGAAAAAAAAGAGTCAAATATAATCATAGAATGACAGAATGTTAAAGAGTTGGGAGGGGCCTTAAAGCCCATCCAGTCCCAACCCCCTGGCTTGGGCAGGGCCACCTCCCACTAGCCCAGGTTGCCCAAGGCCTTACCCAGCCTGGCTTTGAACATTGCCAGCATCCACAGAAGGGGCAAAACCAAAGCAAAACACTGAGAACCTTCTGGAAGCAACTCCCTGGAACAATCTCTATTTTAATAGGCAGAACATTGCACTTTCTAATGCCACGAGACAAGGCTGTTTTAATTTCCCCAACTCTATCAATGCCATTCCCCAGGACTCCCAATTTCATCAAGCAGCAGCAGAAAGGAGCTGAGATTGCAAATCCCGAGGCACAAATCCCCCACCTGAACCACAGGGATGGTGGGAGCTCAGATACACTCACCCTACTCACACTCAGCCGTTCCCAAGTCCAAAAATAAAAGTTCAGACGGCTCCAGACACAGCTGGTTTTTGTTTGTTTGGGGTTTTTTTTACCTGCTCGGGATGCCCCCAGGCCATCCTCAGGGATGGGGACAGGTGCTCTGGGGACAAAGCCTGCCCCTTTCCTCCTCTCCCCCCGGGCAGCATCCAGGGCCAGGGGCAGCCGAAAGCCGGGAAGGGTGGCAGGCAGGGATCCCGGAGCTGTTAATTGCGGTGCCACGGGGAAGGCATCCCAGGAATGCAGACTAAAGCAGCCTAAAAGTTACCCGTGGCTCCGTCAGGTGACTGAGGGGACCCAAATGCAGCGAGCCTTATCTCTGAATGAGCTGCTCTGTTTCCAGGGCAAAATACAAAGCCTGCTCCGCTTGAGGGCAGTTGTTTTTAATCGAGGGAACAGAACTCTCTGTGTTAGTGGAAAGCTATCCTTCCCTGGGAAGGAGGGGAAACAGCCCTCGGTAAGCTCACACTGTCTGAAAGAAAGAGAACAAGTGAGCAGCCTTGCTGCAGAGGAGAGTTCCTGGCCAAAGGAATAAACGCTGTGGTTCTGCAGCCTTGACATGAGCACAAAAGAGGGTCTGAGCTTTGCTTTGGCTTTTAACATGAGCCTCAGGGGTAGCACAACAAAATGTGTCCCCATAATGCAGAGAAGCGCTCCAGGAAGGAAGGTCCCTGGAGCCCTCCCTTTGATCAGCTGCTCTGAAACACTGCAGCCCCTTCTGCAGGAGCTGGGCTTCATCATCCTCCCGGGTCCCTTCCAGCTCAGCATGTTCCCTGAGCCTTGGGAATACCATTGGCCTTTGCAAATGATCCTCCCCTGGGTGTGCTCCTGCACAGGAGCTTCTCAGAGAGGTCCTGAGCTCTACCTGAACACAGAATCTTATGTGAGTTTTATAGAAAACACTCAGGATAATGCAGAAAAACATTTATTTGTTGTGAGCTCTTGGAAATGGAATTATAGCAAATCCTCTTAGTGCTTATATTGTGTAACAGTGCTGGAAACGCTTTCCTTGCATCAGCATTGAAGAGAATTGTTCTTTAAGCATTTCTTTGCTCACTACAAGATTTGCTATTAATAGGCAGCAGGCACTGAGCAAGAGGTAAAACAACTCATGTGTCTTATAAAATTAATTTTTAAATTTTTCTTTTTTTAAAGGGTCAATCTGGGCAATAAAATTGCTTCAGGGTGTAGTTCCTGAGGTGTCTCATCACCATCAGTGATGGATCTCCATCAGTTTGACTCCACCCCACCCATCAGAGTTTTCTCACTGGCTGTATTTGTGTCCCAGGAACAGAAGCAATGGAAAAGGCAAAGGGTTTGGCCAAAGCTTGTCCATCCTGTCTGGATCCCCCTGGCACTGCATCAGAGGGGATTCACAGCAGGATTTGCACCTTTCCAAGGCCAGAACGTGGGGAACAAAGCAGGAACTCCAGCGCTTGCAACAAACTTCAAGTCATGGTTATGCAGGAAACACCCCTTGGCCTATAACACAAACCACTTGCACTGGTTCTGATGCAGCCCCACATTAATTCCAAGGTTTGATGTGATTTTCAACACCTCCTTTCCCTTTTCATGCCAAGCTGAAAGAGCCACCCTTTCCCTGGGACCTTGAAGCTGCTCCCCTCCAAGGTGAGTCTCTCCACTTGCTGCAGGCACAGCATTCTTACCAAAGCTCCTTATCAGAAGCAATCAGAATAAAAGCCAGCCTGACAGGTTTCAGAGCTTGAAGCTACTGAATTGGTCTGTTTGCAAAATAATTCCCCCAATAATAGAAGATTAACAATAAAAATTCCATGTAAAAGGGCAGTTGGACCTACAGGCATCCAGAAGCCAATTGAACTTGAGCTGAAAGGCTGAGCCTTACAGTTTATCAGGAGCTCAGCTTCTGCAGAATGACATTAGAAGGACAGGAAAAAAAGTCTCTCTTAAACTGAAGAGGAAGGGAGAAGATAATTTTTTTATATATTTACAGTGAAGGAAATTCTACAAGAAAATAATTTCCTTAACTTCTAAAACACTTGAAATGTAAATCCAGCTGCTTGATTTTCTGGGTGTTATCCCACTGAAAACAGAAACACAACCTTTAAACAATTGTGCAATGACATTTTTTATCTAGTTCTGTGCCACACAACATCCATCAGGAAAGCCTGCACTCTGTTTAAGGAATTTCAGGGAACTCAGGCCACTGGAGTTCACGTTAAGTGAACCTTTACAGGATTTTCTGGTTTCTCCCTTGCTGGAGCTGCAGTGAGGGCAGGGATGCTCCCAACCCAGCCCAGGCAGGGTTCCCAAGGAAATGCAATTATTTCCAGAGCCCCCAGTTTGCCATGGTTCTCCCCAGATGCTGCAGCACAACTCCCACACAGAATTTCTCATTCCCCACGGAAGGGCTGAGCCACCACAGGTGCCAAAACTCTGCTAAACACAAGGCCATGCTCAAATTCTGAAATCTTCAACAATCTAAAAGGTTAGATGAGCATCTGGTTCAAAAAATGTAACTTAGAGTGTCCAATAAATTCCACGGGAGAGGAAGGTGATCTGGGAATTCCCTCGAACTGGAGGGACTGGTGTGGGAGAACTGGGAGCTGTTTTATCCTGGTCATCTTGGGCTTTGAGTAACCTCAAAAAGGAAACAAAAATCCCTTCCCTTACCTGTTGCCATGCTTAACTCATGGATTACACAGAGTGCTTTGGATGCCTCCGATGAAAGGCACTGAAGGAAAACAGAAGGAAAATTGTGTTAGTGACTCTTTGCCTTTCCAGACTGTAAAATTCCCCTCCAGGAATGATTGGTTTGCACCAAACAGGGTTTAATCCTCATGACCTGGGCCCTCAAAGGCCAGGAGAGCAGCTCTGGGCCCTGGGCTGGTGTTATTCACACATGCATGGAGTGAACAGAGCAGGTTTGGGTTTCCATGCTCTGGGGAGAAACATTTGCAACAACTGCATATTTACAGTTGTTGTAAAAGTTTCCTTTTCCATGAATAGCAGGAAGATTAGAATCGTCTTCAAAGGAAAAATTGAATTTCAGGTAGAATTCCTTTCTGTGGAAATTCTTCTCCATCTTACAAGAAAAAAAAATGTGTGGAATTTCTGTCTCAAAGAGTTACAGAAGTTTGTAATATTGCCAAGACTTCCTTCCCCCCCTGCACTGACCCTCAGGGAAAAAAAAGCCTGGATAAACTTCCCAAGAACATCCACACATGCAATCCATGGACAGAATATTACATGATATTTCAGAGAACCTTTCCCCTCCATGTTGCACTAATCAAAATTTATTTTATTTTTATGCTTGGAAAGTATTCCCTCCCTAAAACAGAGCTTCCTTTCAAAACTTGGAAATAAAGTTCTCACATTTTTCAGTGAAAGAAAAGGATTAAAGATTATATTGAGAGAGCATCATTTTCACACAGGGTGAATAGACTACAGCAGTTCCCATGGGATCAGCTGCATATATTTAAAATCTTCCCACAAGACAACCATTGTTTCCTATGAGCCTCTCTCTTTTTTCTGTCAGGACAGGTTTCCACACTTCACATCCCTTGAAATTCCATGGATGCTGAGCTGGACCAGATGATGAAATGAAAAATTATGAAGAATATTGACTAATTTTAACTCTTAAAATTAATTTTAGGGGTTAAAGCTGATTTTTACTAGTGGAACACCTCGCTGCAGTGCTGGGAGCTGACTTGCTCTCAGCATCCAGCCCCTGGACACAAGGAACCTGTGTCCCCATGGAGGCCACTGCAGGACAAGCAGGAATTACAGGGCCTTTTGAGAGATCTCTCCTACCAGAATTCCAGGGCTCTGCCTCCACCCCCAGCCTGAAGGCAGTTCAGGGTCCTTCCAGATGTGTGAAAATCCTCCCCTGTGATGAGCTGGTTTGATCAGCAGCTTTATGGGGCAGGATCTGCCTGAACTGAAGCAGATCTCACTGAGCTCCGAGGCAATTTTGGCTGCACAACCCGTGCAGGAGCCACTGCTGCAGAGGGGTAAGAATGTACTTAGGAACTTGCCAACTTCCACTGCTGCAAACACACAACTTGATCAAATTTTTATATAAATAAATTACTTGATAATCTGGGTGCTGTCAAGACAGTTTTCTCTGATTTTCAATCTATAAGGAACCATATTTGGCTGCTGGTTCAGCACACACTGATGTTTTATATAACACTTCATAAGACTTAGCATTTTTAACATCAGTAAAGCAGATTTGTAAGAATTCCACATTTAAATGCCTCTGTGATATTCAAATATTGGGCTAAACTAAACAACAGAGTGCTAAGATGGAATAAATTGCTTCATAACAAGCACCACTTCCATCACTGTCACAGTGATGCTGTCAAAAGCTGCTCATTTTCAAGGGTTGCTTAACGGGCTTTTAGATCTGTGACTTAATTTCAAGACTGCAGTGATGTTACAGAAAAAGAATTTGGTTTAAAATTTTCCAAAGGGAATAATGTGTATTTCTGTCTAAAGAGAGTGAAGGAGGAAATGGGGCAGAGCATGGGGGACCACAGGGTCAGACTACAGGGACCCTGTCATGAAAAATGCCACTCTGGCAGGGAAAATTGGACTAGAGCAGTAAACAAATGCAAAAATCACTGAACCTCAAAGTCTCCTGAAGCAGCAGTCACCAGACGAGCACTGGCTGTCCTGAAGTTCCTCCCAGGTACCTGGCAATCCCCTGCAGTGTCTCTCCAGCTGGTGATTTTATAGGACCAGCAGCTCCCCAGTCTGCCAAGGTTCCCCCAAAGCAAGGCTTTAATTCTGGAGCCCAGGGACAAAGTTCCCCTGAGCACAGTGAGACAGCTGAGCCCCAGGAGGATCCAGGGGCGCTGCAGGTTCATGTCCCACACACAGACACTGCTTTTTCCCTCCCTGGCACCTCCAGCCAGCTCCCAGCACTTCTCGCAGGCATCACTGTAATACATTTCTACATCTCCTAAGCACGGCTGCTGCAGTCAGAGAAAGCCGGGAACAGCCGCGCTGTTAACGACCACATTCCCTCCAAAACCTCCTCCATTATTTAACACTCAGCCCTGCTCCTCCACTCCCCTCCTCGCGGTAATTTATTCATTATTCAAACTGTTACACGAACACATATTTAAGTTATTCATACCTCTCAGAAGCGAGACCTCGGAAAAAACCATGAATAATTGATGGCAAATTGAGGCTCTTTAGAGAAATTCGGATGGGCTCCATCCCAGCTGCCAGTGCCCCTTCCATCCCCCTGGCTCTGGTATGTGAGCGAGGCTGCTGGCGGGTGCTCAGCCCTGTCAACCCGACCGTACAGTCTATTCAGTTACCCTGGAGTTGTCATGTGGAATCAAGCAAACAAATATCTCCTCTCCCTCCGCCCCAGCCCCGGTGCTGCAAAACACATCAGGAATAATTCCTCACCCAGCTTAACTCGGGCAGCAGCTCGAGTGAAAGTGCTCCCAGCTCGATACGGAATTTGAATTAGTTAAAAGGATTTATCAACAGCCAGTGGTTACATTCAGTTAATTAATAACCTGCTTAAGAGTAACAAGGAAATTGCAGAAGTTAATATTACTTATGGGGCCTCTTCTCGAAGGCTGGAGCCTGTCAGTGCCTCTGGAGGAACTTTAGCCAAAGGAAAAGTCAGGGGAGAGCAGGACACCGAGGACCTGCAGCCTTTCAGCTGACACTTGTGGCATCTCAGCAGCTCCTGAGCCTCAGCCAGCCCTTCCAAAGGGACCTGCCCAGGTGGGACCCGTGCCCAGGACCTACCTGAGCAGCTCCAGAGCTTGGCAGCTGTAACAGAAATGATCTCCAAAGCATTCCAGAGGCTCGTGTTTGCCCCACACACACCTTATCCTTCCCCATCAAGCACATCCATGCTTTTCCCCTTAACTTCCCTCTGACAGATGAATTCCAGATTCCCACCAAGTCAAGCTTAACTAAAACCGACCCCATGGATCCGAGCCTGGCTGTGTCCTCCTCTCCTGGGAGGGCACAGGAGCAAACCCCCACGGGGAGTGTCCCAGAAGGACATTCTTCTAGTAACAGCCAAGGAAATATCAAAGGAACCAACTGGGAACAGCCAAGTGTAAGGTCAAGCACCCTTGGGGAGCTGCTGGGAGAAAGGAAAGCCTGTTTGCCCAAAGATAATGAGGAGAAACGTTCGTACAAGTCTTGTTAGGGCTTTTGTAATACTGAAGGAGTTTATAAATTACAGGTTTTTTAAAAAATCTGCTCCCTAGAATACACATTCAGTCCCACAGGTCCTCAATTTTGATGGCAATTCCTCCTAATGGTTTTTTTGCTCCTGTTCATTGCACCACAGCCTGGCCAATCAAATACAAAATTAATGGGGGGTGAACACATTCTTTTAACGATGTTAAAGTTGTTCTTTAAGGGAAATCCAATTGTGCATTTCCTACATCTTCCTTTTAGCTCAGGAATGACAGGAACACAGCTGGTGCCTCTCCCACTTCTATGACACTGTAGAAAAGCTTGTGAGATGGTGGCAGGACAGAAATGTTCTCACTCTGAAATCCATTTTTTAAACAAGAGATTTTAATATAATAAATTTCACAGGGCAGGATAGTCTGACAAGGAGAGCACAAACAGGTTGGATTTTATTTCTTCATCTGATAATGACTTTATTCATTGTACACCAGGAATTTAGAACTTCCTTCGTTTACTCTGAACCTGATTTTGACTTCTAATAGCAACCAAAATCATCCAGAGATTTGGATTCCCCATCCCTGGAAGTGTCCAAGGCCAGGCTGGGATAGCAACCTGGGGTAGTGGAAGGTGCTCATGGCAGGGGGTGGAACAAGATGAGCTTTAAAGTCTTTGCTGTAATAATAGGACAAACCAAGACATTGTGGTAATAAAACAAAAAAGTTCACACACATCTTTCACCAGCTGAAAAAAAGAGAATTTACTTTATGAAAATAGGTTTTCCCCATCCTAGAAAAAAAAGAAAAAAGGTTTTAGTTTTCATTATAACAGCTACAATGAATGACGCCCTTTTTCAGCAAAGCCCTGAAAATATTTATTTTGTTAGACTTTTAAAAACAAACATCTTGTTAGGGAAGAGACAGGCTATTGTTCTCCCTCCAACTAATTGGGGAAAATCAACAGAATATTCCATATTCATTACATTTCACCAAAATGACTCATGTTATCTTCCACCCAGACAAAGCGTTTTAATTTTAATAACGACAATGCCGACAGCTACAATACTGTTCTTGCAGAAGTTTGCTTGTAAATAATTAACAATTGTTGTATAATGACAGAGGGGGGGTTGATAGCTCTATTAATTTCACAGTCAGGCTGGAGTCTCTTTAATTTGGGGTTTCATAAGAACCCACTCCCCTCCCAACATAAAAGGCTAATGGCAAAATCAGGTTTATGCCCCTGCAGCCTGTCCCAATGCCAAAATCCTGCTGTGTGCCAGGAACCAGGCATGGAAAGCCAAGGAGAACTGTGCAGGACTCACGGATCACACCTCCAGAGGGTTTCAGTTTGGCTAATAATTGTCTGGGTTTGGGGCTGAAATCTGGGATGGGATAAATAATGAGTTTCAAATCCTGCTCTGTGCTGGGCTGGCCTCAGCAGGGGACAGACCCAGGACAGGGAACCACTGACTAATGGCCTTTAAATATGTGCACTCCTAGGCTGGCCAAGCAGGACACCCATGGATGTTCCCCTAATCCCCTCATATCCTTAAAATCAGGCCACATTCCCCTGATTCTGACGGAATCAGCCAGGTCACAAATGCCTTGAGGACCGTGTAAAGGTTCCCCTTGTTTCCATACCTAGTCTTGCTCATTCTCCAGTTACCAGCCACAGTCACAGCCCCTGCTGAAATTAAAAGAGGTTTTCCCTGAATAAAACCCTGGGATTATGACCCAGGTCTTGGAGGAGCCAAACCCTGCCCAGCCCTGGCACTGCTGTTTGGGTTTGCAGGTGGGTATTGCCTTGTGCAATGCTCAGAGCTCATTAACAGCTGCCCTGCTCCAAAGGCTCATTTGCATCACAAACCCAACATCTGCTGCGCCACCGTGGAGATAAACTTTATCACAAATAGGGAAACTCCGCATACTCATTTCTTTATAACCACTGCTGGTTCAGAGAGGTCTCCAAGCTACTCACAAGCAACAAAAAAAGTCACCCCCAGCCTCCCTTTGGACACTCTCAAACACACCCAGCCTCATTTTTACAACCACACCCACATTCACATTTCACATCTCGGGTAACATTTTCATTAACCACCTGCATCATTCCCCCACTGAAGGCTTATTTTATTACTTCAGGCATCTCCTTCCACTGGCTTTGTTTTCCACGGACAGGGCTTCCTTAATTGAGCTGCCTAGTTTATGAACTGTGCTAATTGAGCTGCATAACTCTGCTGCTGCCGGGGTTTCAGACCCTGAACCCGACCCAACATCGAGCGCTGGGTCGGTGCCACTGGAGCTGCGGCTGGGCGAGTTAAGGAGCCCTTCAACAGCTCTCTGCACTCCTGGCATTCCTGTAGGTTTTTCCCACTTTGTAATACCCGAAGGGGTCCAAAGCTGCATTGGGCTTGCACAAGGTTTTTTAAGGAGAGCCGGGACAAATGAACGAAGCTGCTGCTGCTGACAGCGCTCGTGTCCTGTCCCTGAGAGCCGCAGCGAGGAAAACTCACCCAGGAGAGCAAAAGCGGCTATTCCCACTGAGAGGAAAACCCGCCTGACTCTAAGGACCGCTCCAACCACTCTGCCAGGTCCTGGGTAGGAGCCAGGAGCTTTAAAAGGGTCCTGGAAGCAGGAAGGAGGAGCGGTAACCGTGAGGATCTGCCGGTCCCAGCTGCCCGTGCTAAGAGCTCAGCAATCAGGGCAGAGACGCCGCGTCTGGAGCCAGGGCTGGTTCCACACAGCATCCAACAATTTCTCACCCTAATTAAGTCTATAGGCTAACATGGATTATTAATATTAATCACCCAGCCTCTGAAGCTGCTAATGAAAGCGGCTAATCCATAGCAGTGGAAATTAACACAGGGATTTGTGCTGAGTTACACAGGAGAGAAGCGGTACCTGCTCTACAAAGTGCTCACACCTTCCTTTTGCACAGGTTCTCCTCCTGGCCACAGAGAGATGCCTCAGTAAGGCACTAAACCCCCTAAAACGTCTGCTGAATAAGCTTTCCATCATTAATGCTGCACCTCAGAGGAGCACAGGGCTTTGGAAGGGGCACACGCTTCCACCAGCACCTCATTTCACAGCGGCAGCAGAGCTAAGCACAGCAGTTACTCGGGAGCTTAAGGAAACCAGGCAGGGGAAAATGGAAGAGAGGCAGCACCCCTCAGGAAACGTTATTGGAATTAATTAATACCAGCACTGATGTGGAAGTGGCTTGGCAGGCAAAGTTTTGTTTGCTAGATTGGTGGAATTCTTTGTATAAATAAGCATGAAACTGTAGAACGTTGGATTGGAAAATCCACGAGATTACCAAGACCTGTTGAGGCAAGAGCTGTCAGGTCTAGGCTTACCTGGTGTTTGTCCTGATGTTGCTTCCCTAAGCAAAGCTTTTCAACCCTCCACAATTAGGAAATTACTCATTAGCCAGAGTAACCCACTCCATTAGGAACAGAGGACACCGGATCACCGGTTTGTTCTGGTGTCTGAATTAATTAATGATTCTTTGCTCTCTCAAATGTCTCCTTTTGAAGGAAACATCTCCTTTTCTTCATCTGTTTCTCACTCTGCTCATATTGTGCTGTCCTGCTCCTGAGCAATCCTCACTAAGTTTTCATTTCCTCAGTTTCTCTGTGTTTTGGGGGTTTTGTTACTTTGGGTTTGTTTATGGGGTGGTTGTTTTGGGTTTTTTTGGGTGGCATCACGGTATCTGTTTTATTTTTCCTCCAACATCCCCCGTAACCTAACAACCTCCTGCTCCAGAAACCAACTCCCTGAATTTTCAACACATTTTGCAGAGAAACCATTTTCCTCGCATAACTTCAAAATTTAAACCAATAGTTCCAGCGAAATAAAACAAGATCTGATCCTTTGTGTCCAAGATGTGGTTCCTGGCTTTTCCCCAGCAGGTCTGAATTTATCAAATCGTGAGATGTACACATTGCATTAAAACCAAGTAATAGAAAATTCAGTGTTCGCCTTTCAAGTCCAACTCGGTAGGAAACTGATTCAATTTTGCTGTCAATTACGTTAGGGAGAAATAGGAGAAAATAGAAAAAAAAATCAGATTAATGCATTCTGAGATAAATGGTATTTCAGATAAGTTTAATCTTACTTTTGAGAAGTGCAAACTCATCACGTGCATCTACATGGAGGAGCCTGGGAGGCTCAACACCAAAACAGTTTCACCCTCATCTAACTGAATTAGGGTTTCTTTTTTTTTCCCTCAGCAGGACTCACGGGACCGGATGAGGATTTCAGCTGGGGCCTGAAATTCCATATCCAGTTTAACTGACTTTAACCATAAAGGCAATTTTCTCCTAATCAGAAGTTAGATTGGCCCTTTGGTCTCCCTTGTCAGGCTGTAAATGGATGCTCCCCTCTCTCCTCGGGAGGACAAGGGATTAAAGGAAGACAACATGGAAAAGAGATTGAAACCCGCGGGAACTGGGGGTGGAGACCACGAACTTCAGAGATGTTTTTAGGAGGTTCCAGATCTCAGCTCAGCAGATTCTTCAGCTTAACTTTAACCATCTGAACAACAGTCTCATCTTTTTAATTGTTCAATGTCCCATCTCTTACAGTGGGAATGAGACTGGAAGGTGCCTCCAGTGACCATCAAGTCCAGCCCTGGCAGGGTGGTCAGGGCCACCTCCAGCTGGATTTGGAACCATTTTCATGGCTCTCCTCTGGATTCAGTGCATCCCTGTCCTTCTTGTACTGAGAAGTTTGTTTTTTAGAAGTGAAGTGCACTTATCACCTCTTGTCCACAGAAAAACCTTCCTGAATGTCTTCAAATCCCTCACATTATTTCACCTGTAAAATGGGTAAAATAAAATCTACTTCAATTTGCCACTCTAACAGTGCCTTCACACACCCTATATTTTTCTCCCAGAAGGGGTTAATGTCACACATATGCACACACCAAGGATTTTTGTATTTTTATAGCAAGGCAACAAAGAAATTCACTTAATGACAAGTTCTTGGACTGATGCATTATTCATTTTGTTATGTGACAGCAGAACAAAACTGTAGCCATAAATATATAATGTTACACACCACTTTTAATGTCGTTTACATTTATGGAGTAATTGGCTGTCTTCCACATTATCCTCTCTTTAGTCGCTTCTTTTTTAAGGGAGTGTCATGAAATGCAGCTTGTGACATCAAAGATGTGTTTATTCAGGAACAGGGACAGCAACAGGCTGGAATAAAGCCAGGCATCTCAATCTCTGTTTCTACAAACTTTTTTTTAGTCTCTGGAAGGATTTTAGAGGTATCTTTACACCGTTTTTCCACATACAAATAGCTTTTTTGCTCCTTTTCCCTATGATAAAAATGAGTTTTTAAATATTCAGGAACAAAAGGAGACAAGGTGAGAAAGAGGACCTGGTTACAGCACAGATCCAAAGGAAACAGGGGTGGGTTCAGGCTGGTTGGACAATGTGCTTGCATGAAGGGTCCATCCAGGAGCTCCCCTCCTACAACCACAGAATCCCGGAGTGCTTGGGATGGAAGAGACAGCTTCCACTCCAGCCTGGTCTTCCCCACATAACAAAACCTATTCCTTCCACAAGCCTGCCACTAAAACTGTTACAAATCCTCCTGCTTTTTCCCATCCCCAGCAGAGGAGTGTCATGGACATAACAGGGAATTTCACCGTGCCAGACAAATGCAGCTCAACTGCCAAAACCAACACTGAATCATTGCCTGAGCAGCAATTAAACTAGAACAATGCAGATACCCAGAGCCTGCCTTTAATCATTCCCCCAGCCCTGTGTTAATTAGCTAGGCTGCAGCAACCACTGACATGATGAGCCTGTATGAGAATAAAAAGTAAAACTGAATTAAGAATTCAGTAAATTATACAACACTCTTCCCTATCAAAATATTCTAAAATATTAATGTCTGGCTTTCCAGGACCTAAAGGGGGCTTGCAAAGAGGCTGGAGGGGCACTTTCTACAAGGGCCTGGAGTGATAGGACAAGGGGGAATGGCTTTGAGCAGAAGGTGAGCAGGGTTAGATGGGATATTAGGGAAAAATCCTTCCGTGTTAGGGTGGTGGGGCCCTGGCACAGGTGTCCAGAGCAGCTGTGGCTGCCCCTGGATCCCTGGCAGTGCCCAGGCCAGGCTGGACAGGGCCTGGATCACCCTGGGACAGTGGGAGGTGTCCCTGCCATGGAGATTTAAGGTCCTTCCAACCCAAACTATTCCATGTTTCTAAAAGGACAAAGGTCCCTCCAAAGATCCTAGGACTGTTAATTAGAATTCTTTGTATTGTGGCCTTTATTGACCGGATTAAATGTGTTTAAGGGAGCAGGTGGATGCTGGTGCGGCACTGGGAAGGTCTCACGATGCTCTTGCATTTCCCGCAGGTCAGGAGTGATCCCGCCCCTCTGCCCAGCCCTGGAGGGCACATCTGGACCCGGGGAGCAGATGACCCGCTGTGGGCCCTTCCAGCCCTCCCAGGCTGGGATTCAGGGCTGAAATGGCAGCCCGGCGGGTGTCGGGGCCGAAGGGCCAGCGCCGCTCGGCTCCGGCGCCTCCCGGCCCTCAGGCGGGCTGAGGCCGCAGCGCCGCCCGCCCGCCCGCAGGGGGCGCCCCGGGCCCGCGCTCTGAGGCGATGGCGGCGGGCGGGAGCGGCAGGGCCGGGCCGGGGCTGCGGGGATGGAGCTGCTCCGGTCATCCCGGCTGGCCCGGGCATCCCGGCTGGCCCGGACATCCCAGCTATGCAGCTTTTCCCGGTGCTCCCCTGCTCCGTCCCCGCCCGCAGGGTCTCCGTCGAGGCGAGCCCGCCGGGTGCCGGAGCAGCGGCCGCAGCCCTGCAGATCCGTGCCGGCCCCGCTCTCGTCCCTGTCCCCCGCTCCCGGTGCCCGGAGCCTCTCCCGACGCCGTTCCCGTTGTTTTTCCCGTGTCCTGCCTCTCCCGTTCCCGTGGCTGCCCCGAGGAGCCGCAGGGAGAAGGGGAATGGCAGCCCCCAGAACCCCCTTCCTGCAGGGATGAGGCTCTCCAGGATGGGATGCTGGGCTCTTCAGAAAGGCGCTTCCTTCTGTTCTGTTGTTTGGTTTATTATTGTTAATAAAGCCCTAAAATCCTAGATCACATGATTAAAGAAGCCGGTGTGGGTTGGAAGGGATCGTAGAGCTCATCCCATTCCAGCCCTGCCATGGGCAGGGACATCTTCCACTATCCCAGGTCACGATAAACTGGGACTGTTCTCTGGGAACTGGCCTTGGTTTCCAGGTGAAATCTCGCCAAGCAGAATTCACAACCAGGAGTGTCTAAAATGCTTTCAGAGAACAGTTTAAGCCAAGATCCTGTGACCAGGTTAATACTGGGGCATGCTTGCAGAAGCACTGGTTACTCCATAGCCCAGCTCCAACTTCTTCTTCCCCAGCAGGAATTAAATGATGAACACTGGAAAACTGAACCCCTTTTGGGGCTTGAGCTGCTCTTGCCTGCAGTTTAAAGACCTTGCACGCCAGCCAAACACACATCTGACATCCTCATACATCACTTGCAGTCCTGGTTATTTGACATCCAGAGCACAGGGATGTTCGCAGCAGCTGGAGAGGCAGAGGAGCTGTGGCAAACCTCCCAAATTCCAGGGAAAACCTGCATTTCCTTGTCTGCACTGAGAGGCTTCACCCAAGCACGTGGATTTCACCTCTAAACCATTGTCTATTTCTGTTTACTCACCCCAGAGTAAGATCCTAAAATGAGAAAAAGTGTCCAAACAAGAGGCTCAGGTTACTGATTCCTTATTCCTAAATACCTTGGAGCACAGGAATGTTGTTTGTAGCTGAACAGGCACTAAACCTGTGCAGAAAGGGATGATGCCAAGGCTCCAAGGTCACACCTTCCCTGGAACTTTTCCATATGGAAGTAACCAGCATTTGAGCAGCAATCTAAGAAAGAATATGAGGTTACAGACAAAGAATTGTTATAGGAACATAAACCATTTTTAATATAACTTTATAATCTGGAGGTTGGAACTGGGTGATCTTCAAGATCCCTTCCAACACAAACCATTCTATGCTTTTCTCATCACTGACAACTTCAATACTACAGGAAGCAAAGAAATGTTCTGGCAGTCTCCTTATCCTCTTTTCATGTGAAATTCCTGGGTTTGCTCTTCCTGGGACAGGACATTTTGCCAGGGATTTAAGAAAAGTAGCAATTTTTGTAATACTAAAATTATAGTCTCATGGACTGGCAACACAAATATTCTGCTGCATAATTATTGAATAATAACAACCCAAAAAATCAAATTTAAATACCATGTCCTGTTTTAGTGAGTCTGCTCAGCTGCACAGTGCCAGAATGGGATAAAAAAATACTTGACATACTGCTTGCAACATTTTTTAAAAAACTTTAAATGTTATTTTCAAAGATGGCTACAAAGTCTAACAACTTCCCCAGTATAAGCAGAATAAACGGAATATATCCTCCAGGCTCAGGTGATTTGTCAGTGTATAAAAGTATGTTGTTTTTTTATTGTTTAATTGGTTTAGGTCCAATGATGACAGTTTTCTGGAGAGGCAGCCAATTCCTGCAGGAAACTTGTTCCAGCATTGAAAGCCAGAAAAACCTGGAGTCTCATGGAAAGAAATAGGAGTTTCTGGCTGACAAGCAAAGTGAGTCCTAATTTTACAGAGGATGATGCTCTGTGAAAACAAATTTTGAAACTTTTTCAAGATTTGAATCGTTTGGTGCATAATGGTGGCATCATTTAGGGAATTTTGGCGGCAGGATCACCCTACATTTGCCTTCTTCAAGTTTTTTGTGCTTCCCATGTTAACTGTGGAGTGTTAAATAACAAAAACTCTTTGACCCTGTGTTGGGTCATTGATAAGGCTGGATGGATTTTAGTGACTTTAAAGCTCACTTGGGATCTGAGTCATAACTTTTTGTTCATAGCATTATTTCCAAATTAATTGCATGGAACCGACAAATAGATAAATATTTTATATAAATATGTTTTTAAAGAGGGAGTAGTTCAGAATCTGGGTAAGTACCTCTAAGGAAAGGAATGATGTTTATTAGCATCACATTGAACATGAAAAATCAGAGTTCTGCTCTTAAATTCCGAAAACTTCCTTGGTTCAGCTTATCCTGCAGCAGATTTCTGGCCCCTCAGTGTCACTGGCCACCTCATCCAGAGTGAAATGCTGCAGTGATAAATTTGGAGCGTTACATTTTGGATCCACAGAGTATTTTTCTTTCTTGGAAGTCCAGCTTGTGCCAGCAATCAGCGAACAGGAGCGAGCATTGGGTGATGCCTCGTTCACTGTGGCCGTGTTTATTCCCCGGGGTTTGGCAGGTTCCTGTGGAGATTGGGGCTGGCTGGGAGCTGCTGCACCCGTCTGGATGCGCAGGGCTTTGCAGAGGATGTTCAGCATCCCTAACTGGATTTGGGGATTTGCACGGGGTGGGAATGGAGGCAGAGATCAACTCCTGGGATTGGATCTCCGTCCAGGAGCCATGGCTGCTCAGCTGAGAGCAGGAGATTGGGCAGGAATGGAGCGCCCTGCATCGGGCACCTCCTGCAAGAATGTGCCAGGGATGCGTGGGAGTGCTGGAGCCCTGTCACAGGGCTCACTTCCATTGTCTGCTGCTGCCTGCTGCACTCCCCTAAGTTGAAAGTCTTAAGCAGTTCTCAGATTCAAACACGAGTAATCTTGCCTGAAGCCTTTTGCAAAAGCTGCCTTCTTTTTTTTCTTTTTTTCTTTTTTTTTAATTTTATCTTGGATATGTTCCTCTATCTGCATAATACAGATAGAATAATATGCCAGAGAAGCATGTTGTTCATGTTTGCAAAAATATTTGGTGGTTGACAAATGAGCTTGATGTACTGTGCTGTTGTACTGACTTGACACTAATCTCTGCCACTTAGAGCAAATGAGAATAAATCACCTCTCCTCTCTTATCTTCTCCACCCCGAGTTGTGTGTGCACTTGCAGCTCAAGCTGGCTCAAGGTTTATTTCAATCCATGCTTTCCCACCAGTCCAATTCCATTTGGGCTGGGAAGAGGTCAGGATCAGCACTGGGGTTGGCACTTGCACAGTGCTGAATCACTTGGTCACTGAGTTCAGGTTCCAGATGTGCAGGTAGGAGATGACAGAGGAAAAGGGGGAGTGATCTCAGCAGCTAAAAATGCCTGGGCAAAAATGGGATTGACTCCAAAGTCTGTGCCCATAAGGGGGATATAATTTACTGGCCTGGTTAAAGGGCTGTGGAAATCAAGTGAAATAAAACCACGCTGTTGAGCTGTGAAATGTGAGCTGAAATATTCATTGGAGAGGGGCTTTACATTAAAATTGTCATGTTTGTGAGCATGGAATTCAGCAAAGTATGTCCAGGGGGCTCAGGTGTGGGATTGCTCCCTAGTCCTCATTGTCAGTCTGAATCCCAGCTCTCCAGTTTAGGGGCTTCAGTGGAGTTGTGAACTCTCTGTTCCTTCTGAGCCCTTCTGTGTTTAATCTATAAACCAAGTCATAATTGCCCAAAAATTTACACTGATGTCCATTTCTGTCAGTGATTTGGTGTTTGCCATTCACATTATGATTATGAAGCAACATTTCTGTGCAGTTGAGGTATTTCAAATTATTTGCTGACTGAACAAGCAAGTGTTTTATTTCTCTCAGATTGTCACAGCTGCTTTTTATGTGGGCTAGAACCTAATTATGACTTCACAATTTGTTCACTGTAAGCTCAACAATCAGAAGGTGACAAAAAGTAAGTTTTTACAGCAATAAAATGTTATCATGATGTAACACAGTCTTTACTGAGACTTTTTTTTTTTTCAGAGGGATCCAAAAATAGAGTGTACAAATTCTGGAGTTCTGAGACCTGTTGCCTCCAGTTTTTCCTTCCTTCTCATTTCTGACCCACACACATCTGTGAATATTTTTCATGGGGTACTTTCAGTTGATGTAGACATAAAAAATGCAGTAGATGTTTGGAATCTGGTTCCATATTTTAACTGATTCCATGGTTTTTGTGGAAATATGTGGGAGTTGAAACCAAGCCTCATTTCTTTGTGGGGTTCAGTTGGTTTCCTCCCTGTTGATTGCAAGTGGGCTTTATGTGCTTATAGCATAAAATACATTGACATCTTCATGTGTTCTGTTTCAATATATGCATTTAAAAAAACATATTCCAGGGAATGAAATTACTGGAGTTATGCTGGAGCAAATCCTGGCAGTGGCTGGAATGTTCAGCCTGCCTGAGGACTACTGTTTTGTCTGAAATGGAAGACAGCTCTCTTCATATTGTATCAAATCAAACCCATTAACTCATCAATTAAAAAAAAAAATAGGAAAGAAAATCCATGGTACAGCAGAGGTAACAAAAAGCTGAAGTGAACCAGATGCCTTTCCACAGACTAAATGGGGGTAAAGCAGATTCAATATGGAACTGATAATAAACCTGCAGAGAGGGCAGTGCTGAGGGATTTCCTTCCTGCTGCCTCCCCTGGAAACAAACCCAGGCTTTGGAGCATGAACTGCCACTGCCTGGTCCAAAATGATACAATCATCAGTATCTCAGGGAGATTTTAGTGATTGACATTCCAAATATCCTCACCTTTGCAGGTTTTTTATCAATATGTGTGGAAAGAAAGTTCTATTCTATTCTATTCTATTCTATTCTATTCTATTCTATTCTATTCTATTCTATTCTATTCTCTTCTATTCTATTCTATTCTATTCTATTCTATTCTATTCTATTCTATTCTATTCTATTCTATTCTATTCTATTCTATTC